>VMDR010015630.1:0-22076 GCA_007922815.1 Macrotus californicus | reverse complement strand
AACCGCTAATTTTAACAAGGCTTGTGGGAAAGCCAAGACTATGCTTACTGTATAAAGATTTTTCTGGTAACTTAGCATTAAATATTAACCATTACTAAACATTGTGTATTTATATTGCTTTACTTTGTTATATTGAAGTTGAGCTCGAAAAGGTTTTAATTTTCTGGCATAAGGAAGACAAGTGGTTGTTTTAAGAGAGCCTTTGGCTAAGAAATCTGTGACTGATAATTTGTTGTGCGTTGCAGGATTCTAGGCTCTGACTTTAAAGTACTCAGCCCCATATTTCACACCTCAAATGTAGAACATAAAAGTGTAAGCAGCTGACCCCCTAAATTTTTAAAGAGCTTCACTTGTTGGTTCCAAGGCAACAGGAAAGGCTAGATGATCTACCAGCTCTCTTTTCAGTCTATGTGAAAGTGTTGTAATATTCTATGAAAGTGTTGTAATATTCTAAAAGCTGCCCAGTAGCAGAATTGTTGAATTACTAGTTGGGCCCAAGTATATTGAGGTGTTAGTTTTAAGAAAGCATAGAACTACATCTAATGTACAGCTAGTTTAAAGAACTGGTAGGTCTCAAGAGTCAGTAATTAGGCCCTGGCCAAGTAGTTCAGTTGGTTTAGTGTTGTCCCAGTACACTAATGTTGTGGGTTCAATTCCTGGTTAGAGCACATACAAGTATCAAGCAGTGCCCCTGGCCCATGTGGCATGGTTGGTTGGAGCATTGTCTCTAACCTAGAGGTTGTGGATTCAGTCCCTGGAGCAGGCACATACATTTCCCAATGTTTCTCTCTCTCCCTCCCTGTCTCTCTAAAAAGCAATAAAAAACATGCCCTTGGGTGAGGATTTTTTTTTTTTAATGCATAAATAAGTGGAACAAATCAATGTTTCTCTCTCTAAAAAATAGTCATAAAAATAAATAGTAATTAAGATTTGTAGCTTTCTTTGACATTTGCAAGTTCCATTTAATATATTTTAACCAATGATCAGGAGATATCTATCAGTTGCCTAAATTGATTTAAGTATAATTTTGATAACAGGCAGAGTGGCCTTTTCAGAAACTGAAGCGAAAAGCAATGGTGACAAGTGATATAAATACATTTTAATGTTTAATGGTAGTTTTATTTTTGTCCTAAAGAATGTAAAATCATTTATAGGTCGTTATTTATCAAGTTAAAAAAACGATTCCTTTCATACCCTTTGTTTTACAAAGGCAGCAAAATATTCATAACTTTCCTTGGCCTACTTTTTTAAATGATTAACACAGTTTGGGCCTTTGTTAGAAATTGGCTTAGTGTTCAGAATAACAAAGGTACATTGGTGACTGTTACACTAATTTAGTGATTTTATTTTGGTTATATACTAGTTTCTAAAGTTTTGTTTTTTGTTTTCTTTATAGCTGAAAAATATGGCTCAGGAGACTAACCAGACCCCAGGGCCCATGCTGTGTAGTACAGGATGTGGCTTTTATGGGAACCCTAGGACAAATGGAATGTGTTCTGTTTGCTACAAAGAACATCTTCAGAGGCAGCAGAATAGTGGCAGAATGAGCCCAATGGGTAAGTTGTTTCCAAGGAAAAACTCATTTGAAGAACTGGTGAACAGAAAACATAGAGCCAAGAATGGGGGTCTAAGACTGAGAATCAATGCTGAAGGCCCAGAGAGAGAAGACCTGAGAAAAGCTTGAAATTAAAGCAACAGCCCAAGTACTTGGCATTACTACATCAGGAATGAATGACTATCGACAAGTGTCTTCTAGCTGTTTCATTTTGTTTTTGAGGTTTTGTTTTACACTTGTATTCACTGGATATGACTTTAATAATATACTTTTGTTTGGATACTCAAGTGTAGGATTCTGCAGCACAATGAAAATGTTTAAATCACTAACCTAATTAAATGCAAGTATTTGTTACTTATTTATAGTCTTGATACTGAGTGTAGTATTGCTTTGTTTCTTACAAATCATTTTTTTAAAATAGGGACAGCTAGTGGTTCCAACAGCCCTACCTCAGATTCTGCATCTGTACAAAGAGCAGACGCTAGTTTAAACAACTGTGAAGGTGCTGCTGGCAGCACATCTGAAAAATCAAGGTAAGATTATTTCAGTGTTTTTACAGTACAAGGAGGAAACAAAGATAGCTATGCTATCCATACTATTACAATTATGAATGTTCATATATAATAAGGGTGTTAATTTATCAGATGCCCTTGGCTTTGCATGTGTTGCAGAGTCAGGGATTTCAGTGTCTTTTAATAATGATCTTGTAGGTCATTGAGTAAAGATGTATATTATAACGCACTCCATAACACCCCCAAGGATGCTGTGTTGAGAATGCTGTGCTTTTATTTCCTTATAATTGAGGCTTAGAGACTATAGGGAGTGAGGCTTTGCAGACTATAGTGTAATGCCACACAAGGCATTTTGGCAAAACTGCCCCCTTTTGCCCTTAAGCAGATTACAGACACAGCTAAAAATTCCTAGTTGGCTCTAATAAAATAATGTGACCTATACAAATATGCAGCCTTGAATTGATGAGACATTTTGACAGATTGCTTTCTTTATTCTCAACCATTTTTGCTGAGCATCCAGTATCCTTTTAAAATTTTAGATTATTTAGCTCCGATTGATCATGTTGGAAATACTATATAATTTAAAGTTGAACTGACAACTTACTATCTCACAAAGAAGTACCCTTAACATCTTTAAAAATGTTTGCTTGAACTCAAATAGAAATGTACCTGTGGCTGCCTTGCCTGTAACTCAGCAAATGACAGAAATGAGCATTTCAAGAGAGGACAAAATAACTACCCCGAAAACAGAGGTGTCAGAGCCAGGTATGCTTTTTGTTTAATACTAGTTCAGTTCTGGACTTGGTAGTATGAGAGAGGGTTGGTGGGGGGATTCGTCCTTCCCTTGGAGGACCAAAGATGGAGAGAGCTATAGAATACAGACCAAGCAAGAACCAGCTCTCTTCAGAGAGTGTGAAATGGTCACTTTACTCTCTTTCTTCTCTGCCCACCTCCCACCATCCCCCACGCCAGTAAGTTAGCAAAGACTACAATCTGGAGACAGGAAGTATTAAGATACAAATGAACTAAAAAAGTGGTTTACTGTCATATTTTAAAGGTATCTAAATCATTTGAGAAGGCATTGTTCAAAAACACAGAAGAAATTATACAGATAAATTTCAAAGCTATGAAGAAAAATTTTAAAATCAAAAGTAATATAACTCCTCAGTCTTGATATTGCTAGTATTATAGAAAATATTCAAGCAAGAGAACATTGAACACAAAGACTTTCAGGTTGAAGTGTAAGATCCCATATTTTGTAAAAGTTTAAAACTCAGTATGGGAAGGCATTTTTGGTTTTCATTAGCTAGTGACTTTGAGTCAGTGTTTAATTTATATAGTGCAACCACAAGTTTTCTAATGTGCCAGAAGATTGATTTACTTGAATTACCTGTGCAAGGTCTAGAACAAGGGTCTATGTGTTTTATATTACACATAGTTCATTTTTGATAACTTCATTATTTCCTGATAGTGTTGACTGAATACAGTATAAACCTTCATTGTGAGGAAATAGTGTCAGTGCCTATATAATCTGCTTTGGAGGCTTGCTTTTTCTAACATCACATAATATCACAAGCTTATGTGATAAAATTAAGGTGGAAATGTGTAAGTTGAGCAAGTGAATCCATATTTGGTATTTTGAAATGAGTTCCATCTTTCTGCAAAAACCGACCAAATTAGTGTGTGTGAGAATTTTTTGGTTTTGAAACACAAAATTAGTCTGGCCTTGGAATAGTATTCTTTTGGCTTAGATCTGTAGCTAGCCTCCACATTTATTATTTTGTAGTAGAAATTCTGTCATTCACTGTTTCTTTGCCTCTTTCTGTATCATTTTTCTTTTCTCAGTCCCCCTTATCTGTATGTCTTAGGAACCACTGCTCAGTTTAGGTGTGGTCAAGGAAATGGCTGTCGTTCTTCTCTTCCCCAAAACTATTTCTGTACCATCAGGAAAAATTATATTAAGGTTGTCATAGTAGATTGTTAGGAATAAGTAATAGCTGGGGTATTCTGTTAGCCTAATATTTAGGCTATAATCTCTAATAAAAATGAGTTACAAATTTGAGGAGAATTTTCGAGTAAGTTGTCATTGCCTTCAATTTGCCTTGAATCTAGAGTTTGGGTTTTTGTTAATAGCATTGTTGCTAGCCTATTGTTTAGGCTGTAATTTTAGCATTACATATGCTAATTTGCTATTCTTGGGGTTTGGATTAATACTGAAGCTCAGTTTATAGTGCTTCTGGTGTAGTTGAATTTTATGGAAGTAGAAATTTGGTATTTTTAAAGTAGTGGTAATGTGGACTTTAATCCAGTAATGTGCAATTTCACCTTCATATTGATAAATTCTGTTGATATCATGTGTGAACTAAAACTTGAAGCCCTTTTAGGTGGAAAAGTGGACTTTTTAATGGGAACCAAAATTGTTTTACCTAAGAAATCCTTAACAGTCTAAAATCCAGACTTCATAAGGATTGTCTTAAAGACAGTGCTTGCTAATCTTTGAGAAGGAACTTTAAAAAAAAAGTCTTCCAGATTTTCTGCATAAGACAATAAAGCACTTGTTAAATGGCAAAATAATTATGAAATTATAGGATCTGAAGTTAGTGAGTAATGATTTGGGTTTTACTTGTTAAAATTTGTGGGTTTTATCTATAGTTTTTTTTTCCCCCCAAAAGTATGAAAGCAAAATGGCTTTTGCAGTCAGGTACCTCAGAGGTTGTCAGCTTTATTTACCGAGTAGTGATGACTTTGAACAGACCTAATTGAGATGTTTACATGTAGGCAATTGCAATATGGAAAAACTGAGCATGTGACCAACATCTCAGGTCTTTAAAATCTTTTAAAATTGGGATTTTGTTTCTCAGTACTAGCTGTTAAGAGTTAGTTGAAAGGAATTTGGAGTGATAATTGTATAAAATTTAGAGGAACATTGTAAGAATTTCTTAGTATGATAGTTCTAGTATAAAAGTAAAAGATCCTGTTTAAGTTACGTGTTTTTAAGAAAGACTTCTTAAACAATTTTTACTAAGATTTTTAAGGGTTTTTTTTTTTTTTGTTTTTTTTTTTTTTACTTAGGTAATTGGTTAATTTTCAGCCAGTGAACCCTTGACGAATTACTAATTTTTACCCTTACTTTTCAGTTGTCACTCAGCCCAGTTCATCAGTTTCTCAGCCCAGTACTTCTCAAAGTGAAGAAAAAGCTCCTGAGTTACCCAAACCAAAGAAGAACAGATGTTTTATGTGCAGAAAGAAAGTTGGCCTTACAGGTATTAGAAAACACATTAGACAGAGTGTGTTTTACAGCTAGGGTTCAATAAGGTGCTCCTGGTGACTTCATAAGGGGCTGGTTGGTCTTAACAACAAAATGCCAGACTTCCAAGAATAAAAAGTCGAGTTTGATTTTCATTTGTCTCCCTAATCACATAAAAAACCCTTTTATTAACTTTAGACCTTATGACTTACTTTCCTTTATTGGATTGATAAAAAATTCATTCATTTTGATTATTTCCTTTGGTTTCCTGGGTAAAAGGTGACCAAACTAAACAATAAGCACCTGCTTGGAGCCAGGCAAAAAATATTGTAGGTACTTTTTGTTTCCTTTAAGTCTCACAGCTTTATTGTTGTCTTTCCCTAGTTTTCATTTGAAACATTACGCAGTTAACATGTGGTAGGAGGAGGATTTAAATCCACACTGTTCTGGCTCCAGTGCCTGTGTAATTTCTGCCCTGTGTGATACCTATAGGAGTTTATGGAAGGATAGTTACTTGAATTTATCGTGTCAAAGGTGGTTTAAAAGCTCTTTCACAATTTGAAGTGACAAGACTGTCTGTCTTTCATGTTGCAAAGAGTCATGGAAACCTGGTTCCTTTTCTATAGTGAGTAAGGCTTTTTATTATTATTTTTTCTCCCTTTTAATTGCTACAAGTTCCCGAGTGACTCTGCTTCCTCTTGTGTGTACAGGGTTTGACTGCCGATGTGGAAATTTGTTTTGTGGACTTCATCGTTACTCTGACAAGCACAACTGTCCATATGATTACAAAGCAGAAGCTGCAGCAAAAATCAGAAAAGAGAATCCAGTTGTTGTGGCTGAAAAAATCCAGAGAATATAACTTACTACTTGTGAAGAGACTGAAACTTTGTTTTTATTTTAATATATCGTAGGAAAACATTAAAGAGCAGATGCATGGCCATTTTCCTTTGATGTTCTCCAGAGTTTTACTTTATACTTGTCTGTCTTATTGATATTTTAGGATGTTTGGGTGTTTGTTACAGGCAGAATTGGATAGGTACAGCCCTACAAAATGTATATGCCCTCCCTTAAATAAAATTGGATGAAAATCTGCACATCAAATTGAATTACAGATACTAGGGACAAAATTTAGTTCCCACGTGCCAAACAAAATACGTAAAATCTCTGCATGTTTGCAGCGTTTCTGCCTTTTGGGAATGTAATCAAGGTATAATCTTTGGCTAGTGTTATGTGCCTGTATTTTTCTTAAAAATGGTACACCAGAAAAGGACTGGCAGTCTACTTCCACCATAATTAAACTTCACCTTGTTAATTTCCACATGTTCTTTGGAAGCTGGAAGAAGGCGATAAAGAGGATCAGACCTTCCCATGAAACCAGTATTTGATGCCATGGGTAAGCCTGGCTAATCAGTCTAAAAGCTGTCAAATAAGACATTCTGTGAAAGGTAAACATCACAACTGGTTGTCATAGGAGTAAAACCATCAAGCAACAGGGTTTGAGCTACCATCGAAGCTTACTGTGCTGGCTGCACCAGAAGATGTCTGCATTACTCTCATTGCTAAAAATATTGTGTAGCACAGAACTGCACTAGGATTAATTTGTTTACAAGAAGAAATTAAAACTACATTTGGTTTTCATATACAGCAGCTCTATTGAATAACATGCATCTGAATTTTAAGTTGCAAAGGCATCTGAACAGTTAATTTTTCATGTGCATCTTTTGTTGAATGTTTTGGTTCAAGAAAGAATGTTTAAAGCTTTTTTAAAGACTTCAGTTCTTAATGTAACGTTACCCTTCTGCATGGAAAAATCATAACCAACATGGCTGCAGTAGACTTAGTGGTATCCAGCACCACTTGCAGAGGGCTGCTTTATCATATTGTACTTGGGTGTAGGACTCTAGTGTTCTTGGGTGTATTGCATGGGCTGCATTATTTACAGCATTGTACAATAACAACTAGAAGAGGCAGTATACTTCACTGATGCTTGTCTGGTAATATCACTTCTGTGTTATAATGGAAGGTTTTCTGTGATGTATGAAACTTGTGTGTTTTTTTTTTTTTAATATATAAATGAGTATAGTTAGATTAGTGTTGTGGTAATGCCTGTTTTCATCTGTAAATAGTTAAGTATGTACACGAGGCACTACTTCTCTGATTTATTGCAGTGTTCAGTCCTAGTTTTTACTTTGATTCTTAAAGCATTCAATTTTGCTTTCAATTTTATGTACCTTAGTTCTGAGTTAGATCTGCAGATGTGTACAGATAGTTCATATTTATGTATTGCACATAATCATGCTATCCAGCATTGATGCTGTATTGTATTATGTAAATAATAAAAGCCATGTACAGAGGGAAACTTCCACTTGTTCATTGGGTTTTTAAGCCATAGTTAGAAATTCTACAGAGGCATAATTAGAAAATGTTTCATAATCAACTTTATTTAGTTATGTAGACTTCGCGTGGCTATGTTGTAAATTTTTCATTGCCACCTCAACATGTGTTCACATGAGAACCATGAGATGAGTTTTGTGAAAGGTCTCCAAGTATGGTACATAGCAGGCCATTGTTTTTGAAAAAATGAAAAGGTTTTTTTAGGATTTTATCACCTAAGAGGAAGGAATGAAATTTGAACAATTATGGTCTGCTTACCTTTTTTGGTTCTATCTTATAGATGACACCTTAGGCATGACATTTTGCGTGAAAATGGGCATAGTTTTGATTTCCTTTTCTGGGTGTGGCTCTAATGTAGAGATTGGATCCACGGGCTTGGTCTTTGGAGTTTTCATGTGAGATAACGAATAACTGACAAGTTCTGACTTTGCCCACAGAGTAACTGAAGCCAAGAACAGAAGCGTGGCTGCTCAGTGATGGAGTTTCAAATGGAAATATTTATCATGGTTCATTGTGATTTTTAACAGTTCTTTGGGTGTTGATGCATTTGCTTCAAGTGAGGAAAATATGTAGAAATTTATGAGATAAGGTAGTATTTCCTGAAATAATGAAGGATCACAATTGATAATTACAGTTTAAAAATATGACTTTCCCTTCTCAGTGCTACCTCTGTCAACATTTATTAACTTGATACATTTTAAATCTTAAGGTTTTGAAATCAGTATGGGGGGGGGTGGAGAAGAAACATGGGAAGATGGTGGACCCTCAGACTTCAATGGTTTATAAAGGTCTTTGAATAGATGCTCCTATAGGCATTTTGTTAAATAAACATTAAGAACAGATTTGATCTTACAGGATTTAATTTGTCGGAAGCATCTACGGGAAAAGGGAACTAAAGTGTGTAAGACAGCTAGGAAGATTGATTTCTACATAGACTTGCTTTCAAACCTGAATGTTTTCCAGGCAAGACTAAAAAGGGGTTTTAACTTCAGAATGCTGACTGGAGCCCTGTATATGAAGCATTTTTTTCAGAGATCTCTACACAGCCTTGGAAAAGGTTTCAGGCTAGCTCTGACTGGTGTGGTTCAAAGGGTTGAGCAAACCATACAGTTGCCATTTTGATTCCCAGGCAAGGGCACACGCCCAGGTTGGGGGCCAGGTCCCTGGTTGGGGGCATGCAAGAGGCAACACTGATGTTTCCCCTCACATCAGTGTTTTTCTCTGCCCTGCCCCCCTCCCCCCCCCCAAAAAAAAGTGTTAAGACTAGGACACACCGTGGTATGAATTAGCTGTATGATCTTGGGCTACAGTGGGCTTTAATCTAAAAAATGAGCCTTGGGTTTTAGGATCTGAGGTGGGCTTCCCCGTGAATGAACTTTAAAGAACTCCCAAGCAGTTTGTGGCATAGTGGGTAAGAGGGTAATGGACCCTAGAACCAGGCTTCATCTGTAAATAAGGAGGGTAACCGTGCCTGGCACATAGTAAGTATTCCCTGTTAAATTTGTTAGACTTTTTAGAGCTGTTTAAGATTCACAGTAAAATTGATAAAGTACAGGGGTTAACTACACCCCTCCACACTTGCAGAGCTTCCCCTGTTGTTTCCCACAGGAGTGGCACACTTAGAGCAGATGAACCTACATTGACTCAGTAACCTGTGGTTCATTGTTTATAGTTAACTGTTGGTGTTGCTCATTCTCTGGGTTTGGACAAATGTATAATGAATGACATGCAGCCATCATTATGATACCATACAGAGTATTTTCACCACCCCTGAAATCTGCCTCTGCCTTTTCCCTGTCTCCTGCTCCAACTACTGGCAACCATTGATCTTTACTTTCTATATTCTGCCTTTTCCAAAATGTCATAATTGGAATCATATAGTATGTAATCTTTTTAGACTGGGCTTTTTCACTTAATATTCACAAGTTTCCTCCATGTCTTTATGGCTTGATAACTTATTTTTAGTGCTAAGTAATTTACTGTCTGGATGTACCATAGTTGATCCATTCGCCTACTGAAGGACATCTTGGTTGCTTCCAAGTTTTGGCAATTATGAATAAAGTTGCTGTAAACATTGGGTGTGTAAGTTTTGTGTGGAAATAAGTTCAAATCCTTTGGGTAAATACCAAGTGTGATTGCTGGAATGTATGTTAATATGTTTTGTAAGAAACTGCCTAACTATTCACATGGCTGCATTCTCACCAGGGTTGTACAAGAGTTCCTGTTGCTCCAAGTCTTTACCTGCATTTGGTTTTCGCTGTGGTCCAGATTTTGGCCATTCTAAACGTGTAGCACTACCTCATTGTTTTAATGACATAATACGGAGCACTGTTCCTATTTTTATTTGTCATCTGTATATCTTTGTTGGTGAAGTTTCTCGTAAGCTCTTTGGCCTATTTTTTAATTGGGTTTGCTTGAGTGTTTTTCTATTTTGGGGGGTAAGTGTCCATCAGGTGTGTTCTGCAAATATTCTCTCCCAGTCTATGACTTGTTTCCTCATTCTCTTGAGCTACTATTTTAATGTCTTACAGAGCAATGATTTCTAAAACTTGGGAAGAAAATTATTTGAAAACAAATGAGGTTGATTACATTAAGTTGTATAGTAAAAGTAAAAATCTGTAAAAATCTTTTAAACTTTCAAAGTTATTACAATCATTTCAGTTAGGTTTTCTTTGCATATATCTGTTAAATGAAGTTCATAGCAAAGAATTAAAAATGAGCAAATGTCTACTAAGTAATGTAGTAGCAACATGTTAAGCATACAACTATTGTAAATTTTTGAGTCAGTAGTAATGTTAACAGGGATCAAAAACAAATTTATTGATACGCATTGAGAAGCAAAGCCTCACCCTGTCTCATTACCCACTCCAAGGCACATATTTTAAGTAGCTACCATGACTTGGAAAGACGGTTTTATCTCTTCCACATCATGTAAACGTTTGACTGATTTTGACCTTGTTCGCGTAATTGTTCACAAAGATTTTATAATGATTTTTGTTCATAAATATTAGCTTTTAATTTTGAAGGAATGATGGGGGTCATTGCTGGTGGATTAGCAATAAAGTTATTTTGCCTCAAAGTAGTTTCCATGGGTGAAACAGCCAGTAGTTAATGAAAAGTAACTTGGAATTTGACGGCAGTTTCTTGTGTTTGTACAACCTTTAAAAACATGTGCGTGTGTAATGCTACAATAGATATTTCCACGCACAAACACTGGTTTTTAATTCTTCAAAGAGCACAGTTTTTGTGTGTTGTGTTCTAGTCCTGGAAGTAAAAACCGTTCTGGAGCATAAACGTAAGACTCCATCTTGTCTGCAACTCAGCACTACCTTCCGTTTAGTGTAGGTAGGGATCTTGGTGCCTTGTTCTTCACGTCAAAAGCAAGATGACATATAACAGGTTATTTTTTAGATTGATTAATACATTTTATATTTAATATATTTTATATTTAGTTGGTTTTGAATATGTTTTCCCTTAGGATTTTGATTAACATCACCACAGAACCTCAAATTGTATTTATCTGAAATGATAATGTAACCAAGGCTGTTCAGGAATTAGGATCATCTATCAGTCTGCTCAGAAATTTAATAGAAAACCTTTCTGACACATTCCTAAATTTTAGTTGAGTGTAAGAACTATTCAGAAAACAGGATTTTCTTAAACACCCTGTAGAGCCCAAGAATGAGGCAAAAATATATACAAATAAATCCCCCTACATGAGTTCAACTTAAACACTACAGTCGGTCAATTTCTCTGATCCTGTGTGTATTACCATGGCACATTAAAAGATGATATCTGATCCTTGCTATGCAATAGGCTTATACCCTCCCATCCCCATCACTAAAAATGTATTCAAATACAGAAATTAGAATATCAGGCAAATGTGTTTAGATTTTCTATTGTGTGGCACTACATCTCATCTATGGAAGCTCAAGGATTGATAGTACATTTTTCATTTAAGCATTTCTTTAAAGAAAAGTTACACATCTTGGTGTTCTGATTCCATGTACACGCCTGTGAGAAAAGTACTTCCATAGGGCATGTTTCTTTAGGTACCCTTCTCCTAGGCATACTGAGAATATTCAGCTCCTAGTGTCTTGCACTAGTAATTGCTATTGTAAAAGTAATTCTACTGTAAAAAATTTTAATACATATGAATGGTTAACCAGCTACCCCACCAATTAGCCTTTTAGAATTTGTGTTATAGTTAAATGCCTGCTAAAATTAGCTATATTTAAACAAGTTCCATTTTTAGCTATTCAGTGGCTTATTTGGGTTGCATGAAAATTCGACTTTTGCATATTTGGGACAGCATAACCAGTATTTTCAGTGGCTCAATTAAATCAGTGACAATATACTGTGAAACTTAAGAGATTTAATAAAGTAACAATATTTGTTAGAAACAACCGCAACCTATAGACATCAAAATACACATTCCTCTTCAGGAATGGCCCTTTAGCATTCATGTGATAAGTATATTTATTTGGGTCTTTGAAAGAAAGACTTGAAGTGGATTAAGAATAGGAGTTTTTACTCAGTAAATTGGGACTGAGAATTTTCTAGACTCTTAAAAAAGGCATCTTTAAGGACCCCAATTATCACAGCTAACTAGTGACCAAATCTGTCCAATGACGTACAGCCCTTACACAGAAGGCCCACATTGGACTGAACATAATGGTACTGAATTACAGCATTTCAAGGTTTATGGTAAAGTTAATTGTTCAGTGACCTGCATTAGTAAAGCTAAGGATCAATGGTTGATTTTCAAAATGAGCTGGGTGTATGATAGATAGTAGAAAATAAATGAAACAGGTCTATGAAAGTTGTTACAAGCGGTCTCCCATGGTTTGCACCCAGGTGGCTATGCCATCCACTGAGGACCAAGAGGAGCTAACATTCTTCCATTTGAAACTGAGCTTGTGCCTCTGGCTTAGGTGTGCTGTGTGTGAACAGAATAAGTGAGTCATACATGGTTTCAGTTTTCAAGATCATGAACTAGTACAATAGATAAGAATGGCTTTCTGAATTACTAAATTGGCCATGTTGATTCCAGAACTGAGAAAGTAAATTTCTTTTGTGTTTGATAAAGATGGGTGGTCAGAATTAATGTTGCATAGTAGCGAGTTATAGATAATTACTTGAAGCCCCTTCTCTCAGGAATAATACACCTTACAAAATTTCTCACTGTTGCAGGCGATGAGTAAATTTTTCATTTCAGCGTGGGAAAGTGATGGAGTAGGTGGTGGTTAGATACTAGCTTTAAGTCAGTTCAGGTTTGGGGCTCAAAAAGTTTGTGTTTCTGGAAAAGTTACTTAAAATCTTGAATACCTGTGTGCAGACTTGAAGGATTGAAATGATGTTGCATGTAACGTATTAATTCAGGCTAGACATTTTAACATTACAAACCCTGGAAAGGCCATATTCACAGATGTTTAAGAGGCCAGATTCTGTTCTGTACAGTGTAATAACCATTTTGTCATCAACCTAAATTCATTTGGTAGAATGGAAATGAAATCCCACCACTAGTTTCTCTCTGCAAACCTGACAACTTAAAGCTGGAGATCTATGAGTCCCTGAGAGTGCATGCACAAGTTGGTGTCTGTGTTTCTTGGTAGAATTTTCAAATCGATCTATGACCCAAAGAGACTCAGGATCTAAATAGCTTTCTTAAGAAGATACTTAAGTATTTTAAGAGGAAGCTAGTGGTTATATTAACCAGGAATACCAAATCAGCCTTGTGTAGCTGCTGCCTCTTAGGCAATATTAGAGGGAAAGAAATGCTTTCACTCCCCTTGTTAGAGGCAGCAACAAAACCTCCGTGGACTGGAGGAAATGAATTGGTGGGTCACACACAGAGCCTTCCAGTCCTTTTAAAAATAATCTTGCCTTGCCAAATTTTAGTTTGCTTTTCTGTGATACCCTCTCCTGCTCCTCCTCTCAAACCAGACCAGACTCTCAAGACTTTGTGCTTTACATTATACATGTGTGTGCAAGCCAAGAAATGTGTATTGCAAGTGTCTTATCTTAAATAGCAGTTGATGCAAACCTTGTAAGTTCAAATGTCCTCTCAGCCCTGGCTGAATTGTCAGGGTACTGTTCTTTGTGATGGAGAGAAACCAAACCACCTCTATACTGTAATGTTCAAGGCTAAAACGTTGAAATTCACTCTGAGTCCGTTTCGGACAACATCACTTAAGTACTGGGTGATCTCCCTCTGGTGTACACTTTGTATCCCAGCCGAAGGGATGTCTAAGAATCTATCTTTGCACTCTCCCAGGGCTCATAATCCTTTCCAATTCGTTGATTCTGACCCTGAAAATGGATGAGATTTGCCTAAATCATGCCTAAGAGTGTCAAGGTAGACTAAATCTAGCAGAGCCATTCCCAATACTGTGGATCACCAAAGTCAGCTGGAGAGTTAATGCAAAACAAACAAACAAAAAAAACACATACTGGGGCCTCAGTTCATTTCCACTAATTCAGAATATCTGGGAGAATCTGTAATTTTTACAGCTGTCCCCTAAGTGATTCTGTTACCCAGATTTGAAGAACACTGTGGAGAATATCTCCTCTAGCCGCATGCAGTGTGAAGAGATGTGAGCATGGGCAGCCCAGCGCCTCAGCACTTGAACTGTGGCAAACATAGGTTTCTGTGTCTATGCGTATCCCCGTTTCTAAGTGTTGGTATACATGATCTCTTGTTAGAATTCTTGTATTTGTGGTTTTCACCGCGTGGTTTGTAAGACTACATTGTTTTGCAAAATGCTCACATAGTAGAGACCCTTTTTAGTTTTGATCCCACGGTTCCTCAATATGTAGCTCAGACATTTCACCTGGAAAATCTTTCAAAAAAGTAATTACTTAATTGCCTTGTTCTTTGGAGTTCAGTGAAACTCAACAATGAAACTCAATAAATATCGTTGCATTATGTTCTTGAGCCTATCTACCAATCTCACTTTCAAATTCTTTGGTGGCACTCGCTCATCTTTTCTACAGCTTCTCTGCCTGGGTACTCCACCAATTCTACCTGCTTGGCTATCGATACCCTTTTATTTACCAGCCTTCTCAGTTATTTAAATCTGCCCTTCCCAGCTCTAGAGAAGGGGTAAGGAAAGTGGGCATAAAGCTTCATTATTCCTCTTCATTGTGTGAGTTGTCTAGAAAAGATGAAGAAGAATCCAGGATGAGGAAACCAGACAATTCCCAGTGTACCCACTGTCAGGGCTCCCTGGCACAACTTCGGAATCTGCTTCAGAAGCATTTTCAGGTAGCAGGCACTCTTTTATTTCGGTGTAATCAAAAGGTAGATAAAAATATGTAGTTATGTCCAAGGCCTCGGCTTCATTTCTCTAAATGCAATCCAGGGCCACATGAGTGTATGCTAAGGGCCAGAATTATCGGAATGGCTTTTTGGTCCCAAGAGATGGGACAGAGTCTTTCAGAGATGTGTGCATCCTGATCTTCCCTGGAACAGTGATAGGACACCAGGGCCAGAGTAAGGTAGAAGTGACCTTAACTGAAGAAGCTGGGCATCTTTGAGTAACTGTCTCAGAGAGGAATGTAGCAGAAAAGATTGAGGACCTTGCATTGGATAGACCTGGGCTCCAGTCTTTGCTTCCATTCTTAGTAGTGATGTGGTTTGGGGCAAGATATTTTAACCCCTCTGTTTCCTGAATGAGAAAGTGGGCCTAACAAGACAACTTTCCAGGATTCTTGTTCCAGTTAAGTGAAACAGCCTCCAAAGAGGTGAGCACAGTATTTAGCACAGAGTTGATGCTGGTGTTTAAAACTACTTGCACTTTCTTTGCTATTTCACTTTCACTGTGGCCCCTACCCAGGACCCAAGACATCTCAGCGAAGTTAAAAAAGAGCTGAGCGGAAGAGGCATGGAGGAGATGTCAGTGCCAGGCTCTCACTGATTATTGCCTAAACAGGATGGTTTGTCTTCCCCAGGGGAAAGGAAAGGGCCATAACCATTGAGATGAAGTCTGTTAGTGAAGCCCTGTGAATTAATAATTGTCTAAACCGATTACCTGTGTTGCAAGAAGAGGTCATTAACTGTAGCCCAAGATGGGTAGAGTTAGGGGCTCTAGGGTAGATGCAGGTATGTAGAAGGATCCATGAGGACCCTCATGCAGAGAGCAGCTGACTTCAGGAAATAGTCGACGTAGTGGCAAGTGCAGAGTAGGCTGAAAGACTCTCTAAAAGCCAATAGAGTTATCTTTGAGGTGAGAAAAGTGATGACTTCAGGGACCTTCTGTGGGGACGTGGGGATGAGCTTATGGGGAAGCTGAGACGGCTGTCAGCAGATAGCAGCCCATTGGCCTGATGCAGTTTTCTCTTCTCGGTAACTTTGACCTGAGCATCTGGTTGGTGCTGGACCATCTTATAATTTCAGTGCCCCCATGGTGACCTGTGTTACATGGGCTGCAAATGAACTTCAGAAGAACCACTTCTCAAAGAAAGATATTGGTTTCTTTATTGAATCTGTCATGTCAAGGAAATGGTGCACAATGATACAACTTTTACTTGTGGCAAAACTGTAAGTTTAGCTACTTAAAAGAAAAATAGGCAACAACAACAAAGCAGAAAACAATGAGTGCCCCCTGTGTGTCATGCTCTCTGTTGTTAAATAGGTCGAACACATGTACTTGAGAGGCACAGACAATGACAATGCACTCCAGGTTTTAGAAACTAACTAATAAAGTTAGCCAAGCATTGGGCAATGTCCACCAGTTAGCTATTTTATTCATAAAAAGGTTACCAATCTATAGAAAAAGATCATCTAGCAGAAAACCTGTCAATTCATAAAATATTCTTAAAAGGAGGAAAAAGCTTCGGTCACCCCCCTGTAACCTGATCAAGAGCAGCAGTTGCCCCATGAGCATCCAGACCCAGAATACAGTAGGGGAGTCTATGACTAGACACCTCAGCAAATACCAGACCCAGTTAGGACAGTTGGAACAACTGGGAGAGGAGGTTTGGTGGGCTGTGCAGGCAGGGGAATTTCAACCAAAATGGCTGGAGAAATAAGAAGAACAATTATAACTGACAGATCTGAACAGCCTGCTCAGATAAGCTAAAAATGAGTCAGACCTTCAGTGTGATGACAATGTTGACAAGAATTTTGAAAGTGACAACGAATGGAAAGCTTGATGCATCTAGATCAACACAACTGTTAATTAGGGCCCCCAAGAGTTTGGTGCATTTAGCAAATGATTGTTTTATGTACATTAACTATCAAATACTTCAATAAATTGTTGATAAAAATAAAGCCTCATTTTCATGTTCTCGAAATAAAGATGCTTCTTTACAGGTCAGTAAATCACCCCAGTATAAGTCTAGAATTTGTGCAGGTAAGAATGGTTTGTGATTGCCAAGCGTGACAGTGTAGCAAAGGTTTCAAAGACTGTGCTCCATCTGCAAACAAATTTTGCAAATTTCTTTGGAAAACCACAAAATAACTCCTATGCTGATTACAGCTCATTCTTATGACAACACCTTTTTTTTTAATCTAGTAAACTCATTTGTTGTTATAAAGTCAACTTAATTTCTTTTCTAATATTCTATGATTTAGACTTGCCTTTTTCTATTTAAACAAATTGATGTGTTTTTAATAATTTTTCTTTAATAATATTTTGTAAATGTGTACAGAAATTTAAAAAATTTGTTTGCATGTTACTAGCATTTACAAATAAAATTACTGGAATTGGGAATTTCAGAGGGTAACTGGGGGCAGGGATGAGAATAATGTGATTGGCTCTGAAAGTTTGTGTATCAAGTCTGGCCATTTTGTACAAATAAAAGAGGATTTTGTTAAAAAGAAAACTTCAGTTAATAATCAATATATATTTCTGTTAGAAACCTAACATTCTTACTTTATTTTTAGTTAAGGATTTTAGTCCTATTTCCGCTCCCTTTGCAATTTTATGAACAAAAATTCTTCTTTTCCCTCCTTTATAATGATTAGAAAATAAATGGCTCCTCAGATAAGTGTTACAGAAAAAAATATTCATGACATTTGTCAAAGGGCAGACTTTGAACCATCATGATATGCCTTTAGATCACCACAATGGACTCAACTCAAAATACAAGAAAAGGTGGGAATTTGGAGCCAAGGAGTGGGGTAGGGGGTCAATGGATGGAAAATCGCTAAGAAGAAACACTGGGTAAAGGAGGGTTCTGGCTAAACTGACCTAACCGGGTTCTTGCAGAAGTCAGTTTAGGCCAGGGTGGTCTGATATAATTTGGGGGATGGTGGAGTAGGAAGGAACTGATTGGGAATGGAAGGATGATAGGGTATCAAGACTGGGGGTTCTGGCTAAACTGACTTAGCAAAATTTCTTAATAAAATTGGGAAATGCAGAGATGAACACGGAAGCCCCAAAGTCTATTTGAGAGGAGAGTTCCAAAGGGCCTGAGTATAGTTTGGTCAAAGGGAGACTCTGTCTCCAGAGAGCAGTGAACTGGGCCTCAGGAAAATCGATCTCACATGAAGCAGCCCTGTGACCACAGACAAGTCATTTTACTTCTGGGATCCTCATTTTTCCTCACCTGAAAAATGAAAGGTTTGCTTTAGATGGTATTCAGGTTCTTTCCAGCTTTAGCATTTTGGGACTCCAGAAGAGGAGAAAGACTTATTCAGGGCCTCCTTTCCTCCTTTTTTTTAAGTTTCCATCCAAGGATGTGTTTATTGATTTTTAGAGAGAGGAAGGGAGAGGAGAGAGAAACATAAATCGGTTGCCTCCCATACACACCTGAATAGGGATCAAACCCGCAACCTAGGTATATGCCTTGACTGGGAACAGAACCTGCAACATCTGATGTACAGGATGATGCTCCAACCAACCACGCTACCTGGCCAGGGCTCATTTCCTCTTTAATAAGAGGACAGAGATGGAACTGGGAAGGAGATAAAGGCTCAGCCA
This sequence comes from Macrotus californicus, assembly GCA_007922815.1. NCBI lineage: Eukaryota > Metazoa > Chordata > Mammalia > Chiroptera > Phyllostomidae > Macrotus > Macrotus californicus. Next base: position 3,440 of record VMDR010015630.1, on the reverse strand, counting down.
CTACCTTTCTCCACTCAGTCTCTTCACATTTTGTCTGCGTACTTGCTGGTCTTACGTCACCACAAGGCCTCCTTCCTGGCCACAGACATCTTTGTTTAGACTTTCCTGCACTAGGCACCAACAAGAGTCGTCCATTTTGCTTCATGCTTCACTGTGGGTCAGTTCCAATTCAACTATGTGTGTGTGATCTGACAAGGTCCACACTGTGGTCTTTGGAATGAATCAGTGGACTCTGAACGAGGAGTGTGAGAAGGAGAGAGAGTAGTAAATGCATGTGAGTGGAATTGGCAGCTTCATTAACCTCATAAGTAGTCAGTGAACTGAAAAGCAAAAACCTTCACAGTCCCCGTTTCTCCAACGAAATGCTATGGAAGGGCCTGGAATCACTGAAGCTAGAAAAATACAGCCATCAAATGAACTAGCCAATGATTATGACCAAAGCAGAGGGATCATGTTGTTTCATAAGGGCCACTTCTTCCCCACACAGTTTGTTTCACTGGCAAATGTTCTCACTCCTTAGACAGAGCTGAGCCCCTAACATGTGAGAAACCTCTCACAAGTGGCTTTCTCACGAACACCACTTGGCTACTTACTACACGTTTCCCTGAAGAGGGCTGCCTGCCTTTCCCTGGGTGGGTGCAGAATGCTGCCTCCACAAGGAGGCGGAACCCATTTTTCTCCTTCCCCCACAGCGGCTTCTTGCGCTTTTAGCTTAATCAGTCTCCATTTCAGGACCTAGAGTTAGAGTTTTCTCTCCTCCTCATTTTCCCGTCACTCCCCACAGCAGAACACATTCCTTTTCCAAATTATCTCTAACCCTTGATCACTAATCTTCCCACCAGCTGTCAGTGAGAGGTCTATTAAATGTTCCAAGCTTGAAAGCCTTCTAGTGAAGACAAATGTGAAATAAGCTTGTGGTGAAACAGCTCCTAGTACATTTATGTCCCTCAATTTTCTTTGCATTCTCTCTGCTCTGAGGCCTGGAGATAGAATGGAGACTGGGTTTCAGTGACAGGTAGCAGAGGATAATCTTTCATTTTGTCATACAGTTAACCTTCAGAGGGTCTTGAGAAAGACCTTTTTCTTTGAAAATCAGTGGCTTCATACTTCTTTGCTTTTAACCAAGAAGAAGGTTCTCTGTTCTGATTTTCAAAACAGAGAGTATGTCTTTCCTCTTAAGCTAATCCTACCTTGAAAAATACTAAGATAAAGGACGCCCTCCTTGTTCTGTTTTATTTATGCTTCTGTGAGTGCCTTCCTCATTCTAATTAATGATGATTTTACTGCATTTGAGCCCTAGCAATAAATTTTTAAAACAGGTCTATTAAAAATAACCTAATTAACAAACCCACGAAAGCTGTCTTCCAGTGTAATTTGTTGATATTTTTACAAAGGAAAAAAACTAAATGAAGTACAATACTGAAATTACTTTTTAAGGTTGGTAAGCAGGGACTATGCAAGTGACTTAAAAAGTCTTTAAATCTTATACCTGCTAAGAAATCACAGGTTTATATCCAAATACAGCATTTTTTATTCTTTGAACAAGTTCAGCCAAAGGGGATTATGATTTAATGAGTGAAGAGTACTTGTACTAGGTGTTGGAGCGAAACAGACAGAACATCACTGAGACCAATAGCTGCCAGCCTTCATCAATAGAGAACAAAGAAGTCAAAGACAAATTATCAGTAGGGCAAAACCCTGGGTGTTTTATGACCATTTAAGGGGAATGAGAGTTAAGATGACTCCAAGTATAAAAGGAGGCGGATTGTTAGTTCAGAGTGAAGGGGATGTTGAAGGCAGAGAAAAACTTAACCTAGGCTGATACCTGGACTGGCAGAACATGCTGAGGTAGAAGCCCTCATGTTTTGGTTTGCCTGGGGGTGGGGAGGGGGATTGCAAGAGCACACAAGACCACATAAAGGAGAATGAGCCTTTATGTGGCTCTGAATAATAGTGACTCCCACTCTCTTTCATGAGGCTTTGCATAATGGTAATGATCAAGAACATATAAATATACTCTTATAAATCACTGTAGGGAACTGGATTGCATTAGAATCCTGAAGAGGGACAAGAGTTTTCTGAGCAAGTTAACTAACAGTCTTTCCCAAACTGCCCTCCTACATTGAAAGTCTGAATTGAGAGATATTGAGGAGTAATAATAATCCCTTTATATGGAATGAGGGGGTGGAGAAGCCGGAAGGAGAGACAGATCAGTGTCAAAACCTGGTTCTCACATTTTACCTGCCATTTCTACAACAGTAAATGCTTCTTCTGCTCCAAAGGAACAGACACTTATTCCAGGACTGGAGGATATTGGAATCATTGTTGAAAGAGCACAGACAATTGAGGTAGCAACGAATAACAAAGTATTAGGGAGAAAGTAGAAAGGGCTCTAAAACCTACCTGGGATTTTCTGACTGAGCATCATATCCCTGAAGGTACTTTTTGCCTTCTCTTTTTTTCTTGGGTAGTGACCCAAGACTGGGGACACTTAAAGCTCCTGCCTAAGTTTCCATTACACAGTTTCCATTAAGAAAAGAGCTTGAGACCTGACCAGGTGGCTCAGTTGGTTGGCGCGTCATCCCATACACCAAAAGTTTGCAGGTTCGATTCCCATTCAGAGCACATACCTAGGTTGCAGATTTGAGCCAAAGTCAGGGTGTGTATGGGAAGTAACTGATCGATGTTTCTCTCTCTCTCTCTCCCTACCCCCTCCCCTTTCTTTCTCTCAAATCAATAAAAATATATCCTTGAGTGAGGACTTTTTTAAAAAAGGGACTTGTCTTTGGAACATGAGGTTTTTTGGTTTGTTTGTTTCTAGACAGAAATGCCATAAAGGGCAACATCTTAACATGTAAAGATAAACTCTACATACTCACCCGTGCACCCCTCAAATCCTTGTAGATGAGGATTCATGAGAAACTGTTACCAATAGTGGTTGGGCTCTGTATCATGGATCAGTTTCGTTACTGGTGAAATGACCTTTTGTGTGCCATCACTAAGGACCTGAATATCGTTTCCCACATCTTCTTCCCCAAAGGGGAAAAAAAACCCTCCAAATAACTGATTTACAAATTAGGGGACCCACCAAAGTGGGAACTATCTGTACTCAGATTTCAGTTTTTAGGTGCCAGTGAACAAGGTGAAGGGGTCAGCAGTGCAGACTAACTCAGGAGCATAATACATACTCACTTCTTAAAAAATAAATTAAAGAAAGATGATTTTTGAAAGATAGAAAGGCGCCAGAAGGAGAAGAGGAAGACCAAGAAATTGAAAACTTATTTGAGCAAATAATGAAGGAGAACTTCCCTAATTTGGCAAAGGAAATAGACTTCCAGGGGGTCCAGGAAGCTCAGAGAGTCCCAAAGAAGTTGGACCCAAGAAGGAACACACCAAGACACATCATAATTACATTACCCAAGATGAAAGATAAGGAGAGA
>VMDR010015629.1:0-22084 GCA_007922815.1 Macrotus californicus | reverse complement strand
AATCCGCATTAAAATCAAATATTGTCAACTGTAAATGAACAACAATAAAGTAATTAAAAAATAAAAATAAAAAAATTAAAAAAAATCAAATATTGTGTGTACAGATTTAATAAATGTCAACAGTTGAAGAAAACTAAATTGTGGATTTTCCAAATATTAATGAATTAATAAAATCAAAGGTTTCCCCAAGCAAACTCAATGTAAATACGTAAATCGATTTCACGCACCATAGAACACCACGAATAACGACAGAGAACAAGAGAACTGAAGGAGGTTTCTCCTGAGCACTCTTCTGAAGGCTGAGAAGCGTGCCTTTAGTCATTACACTCTTAACAGAAAGCTTACAGAAATGGTGTATTCGTTTCCTGGGACTGCTGTAACAAATTACTGCAAATTATTTGGTGTCCTAAACCAATGGAAATATATTCCCTCCTAATTCTGATGGTTAGAAATCTAAAATTTAGACGTCAACAGAGTTGGCTTTTTGTGGAGGTTCTGAGGGCGAATTCATTCTGTGCCGCTCCCCAACTTCTAGTGGCTGCTGACAGCCTTTGGGGCCCCTTGCCGTGCAGACCCATCACTCAGGTCTCTGTCTGCCTCTTACCTGGCGTTCTCCCTTGTGCCTTCTGTGTCCAGGTTTCTTGTGTCGTATAAGGTAGCGGTTGTTAACTTTTGTCATCTTGTGGCACACATAAAATTAACTACTACAATTCTGTGGCACACCAAAAAATATATTTTTTGCCAATTGGACAAATAAAAATAGGTATAATATTGATTCTTTCACACCAGATGGCTAGTGTTGTATTGGCTGTTGTCATTGTTTTTATTTGACAATCTAAGGGAAAAGAGATCAGTGCCCCTGACTAAATAGTCAGGTATTGCAATGTTTTAAAAATTCTCGTGGCGCCCCGGTTGAAAATCGCTGTTATGAGGACACAAGTCATTGGTTATGGCCTGCCCTAACCTAGTGTCACCTCATTTTAACCTGCTTACAACTGCGAAGACACTGCTTCCAAAAAAGATTATATTCACAGGCACTTGGGGTCAGGACTTAAACATACGTTTTGGGGGACATAAGTCCACCTATTATAAAAAAACCCAGAAAAATAACAAGTGGAAAAACTGAAATCCTTACATTGCTGGTGAATGTAAAATGGTGCAATTCTTGTAGAAAACTGCATAACGGTTCCTCAAAAAATTAAACATAAAATGATCCTACGCTCCAGCAACCCCACTTCTACGTATGCCCTACGGAAACCCAGGCCTCAGAGAGACTGTGCAGCCACGTTCACGGCAGCACTGCTCCCAGTGGTCAAAGATGCAAACAAGCAAAGGTCCACTGACCAACAAATGAATAAACAAAACGTGGTTTCTACGTACAATGAGGTATTATTCGGCCTTAAAAAGAAATGATATTCTGACATACGCTATAACATTGATAAACTTGAGGTTAAGTGAATCTTACAGCCAAGTAAAATAAACCAGTCACAAAAAAGCAAGTACTGTATGATTCTACGTATGAGAGATACGTAGACTGGTCACACGCAGAGAGAGAGAACAGTGGCTGCCGGAAGCTGCGGCGTGGAGGAGGAGGGGTTAGTGTTGAATGGTGGAGTTGGGCTGGGGAAGGCGAAAACTTCTGGACACAGATGGCGGTGACAGCTGCCCAGTAACGTAAATGTAGCAACTGCCACAGAACTGCACGCTTAAAAATGGATAAAATGGTAAATTTGATGTTGGGTATATTTTACTACATTAAAAAAAGTAATGGACCTCCTAAGCAAACTCTCAGAACTAATGATGAAAGATTAGCATTAAACTTGATTTTATCAATGCTTAATCCTCATTTCAAGTAAAGCACCTTTGAATGCTTTCTATTAAATAAAGTCTTCACAAGACAGACAAACGTATTACCTCCTGAATTTCTTTTTCCAGCAGCTCCACTCTTTCACGCAGGTGTCTCCTCTCGGTGTCGATGGAAAGAAGTTCCAGTCGAACTGAGCTGCTTTCTCCCTCAGCTTGATGGGCTTTGACCTCCCAGTCCTCAGCACGGTTATGAAGCATCTGAAATCTATCTAACAAATCTTGGTTTTCTTTTTCCTGGTTCAAGCATAATTACATTGTTTCAAAATTAGTAACTCTCACTTTCTGGAATACCTATGTCAGAAACACATACACACGTTGGGATTTCTGTTTTAATTTAGGAAGCTTAAGCTATCTGTTCAGACACTAAACTAAAATATGTGGGGAAATACAGAGAGACAGTAGGCAAGGGCTCTGACCTCACATGTTAATAACAGAAATAAAGAATAAAGGATAAAGAAATATAACACAGTAAAAAAAAAAATCAGTCTTAAATCCAACCTAAACAACGTCATTTCACCTTAGCGGCCATTAAGCTCTCCCATCGGGACACCTCCGTTATGTAATTATGAACTCTACTCTTCATTTCTTCTTTTTCTTGCACTGCTGCTTCCAATTCCAATGAGATTTCCTATAAATCAGAATACAGGAAGACAAATCTAAAATGAACAGAGCCCCTAAGGAGTTCTATTTCTACTCAAACAGCTACTTTGGAATTTAGGGAACAAGAGAGAGTAGGATAAAAGGGGCACTGTTCCGAAGTGTTACTTGCACTTATTTTTCCTGGCTGATCTGGGCTTTTTTTTAATCCTCAGCAGAGGACGTGCACACCGATTTGAGAGAGAGTGGGAGGGAGGGAAGGAGGGAGAGAAACATTAACTGGTTGTCTCCCGAATGCACCCCAATTGGACACCAAACCCACAACCCAGGCACGTACCCCGATGGAGAACTGAACCCAGGACCCTTCGGTTTTACAGGACGACGCTCCAACCACTGAGCCACACTGGCCAGGGCTGATCTTGACTTTTGAACCAAATGTTACCACACATCTTCCACAATAGTCCTAACCATGTATCTGGATCAAGGGTTGGCATTTTTAGAAATTCATATATCAGCAAAATGCTTTATACGGAATAATGTTGAAAGTAATTTTTTAAAAAAACAAGATATTTAAAACAGGAAAATTATTGGTCTTCTGGGTAGCAGCACAAACAAAAGTAATACCTTTAAGTATTTGACATTTAAAATGTTCATTAATTGGCCCTGGCTGAGTGGCTCAGTTGGTTGGAGTATCAACCCATATACCAAAAGGATGTGGGCTCAATTTCTGATCAAGGCACATACCTAGGTTGTGGTTCCATCTTTGGCTAGGGTGCAGATGGGAAGCAAGTGATCAATGTTTCTCTCTCCCTCTCCCTTTCTCTCTTTCTCAAACCAATAAACATTCTCAGGTGAAGATCATACACGTGTGTGTGTGTAAATGAATATATATATAAATAATTTACTTATACCCCTAAGTAAATTAAGCCACTAGAAGTAAGTACAGGTAATTAAAATCAATCATATAATTAAAACAGGTAATCTACAGGTAATTAAAACACAGCAATTTTGCCCTGGGGGTGACGCTGAGGTCCTCATCCAGTAGGGTGACAACAATTTCTGCCACAAGGTATAAATACCATGCTACCAGCTTTACGAGACCTTACAACACAGGTGGCAAACACAAGGTCCGGAGGCTAAATCCGGCCCTCCACCTTGTTTTATCTGGCATCTTGTTTCTCCCTGGTGGCAGCGCCAAACTCTTGCTTAACTGTTATAGTTACATTTGTACAGTCCTAAAATTACATTCAGCCCTTTGAAGGCAACCATGAGGCTGACGTGGCCCCTACTGAAAATGAGTCTGACAGCCTTGCCTTACAGTAAAGACCAGAATGATGAGGGGACCACAGCTGTATCCATCAGATACCCTATAATATACAGCAGCATTTTAAACTACATTTTTAAATACCTGTAGAAATACCATTATCCTTAAAGAATTATTTTTGTTGTTATTATTAAAACAAAAAAACATTTAGAGCTTAAGATTTAACAAAAAATATACTGTAAAACTGTATAATATACAACTATCAAAGTTAATGCATTGTACTCATACCTGGTTTTCTCTTGCCATTGTAGCCAGATCATCCTGCAATCTTCTATTTTCCTTAAAAGATATTTCTTTAGCTCTTCCTACTTCTTCCAGTTCTTTGTTAGCTGCATCAAGCTGGCGCCGGAGGCTGATTATCTCACGGTCCCGATTAGTCAGTGTTTCCTTCAGCTGCCTGTTACATGAATAATGTAAAAATAAAAAAGAAAGCTTTTTGAAAATTTTAGTTCACTGAAGAGAAAACTGTTCATGATGACAGTGTGGTAACTGCCGGGGGGAGGACAGGCAGAGGTGGAAGAGGGTATGAGGGGTATAAATGGTGATGGCAAATAAATAAATAAACAAACAAACAAACAAATAAATAAAACCACTGTACTCTGAATTACGTAAGAATATAAAAATTATAACTGATTAATTAGGTAAAGCAGACACTTTTAGCTCTCTACCAATCATTATGAGCAAATTAAGTCACAAAATAATTTTATTATTCCAAAAGTGTAGTAAAAACAGAAGACATTCAAGTGTTAGGAGATCCATTTAGCAAATAATAGAATAAAAACAGATTCTAGTGGCAAATATTTAGTTAATATTTAGGTCCCCACTGTGACATAATTATCAAAGGGTGTACAGGATAAATATGAGTAGTGACTTTGTCTCGAAGTAGAGAGACTAGATATAAAATGTAAAATTTTGTTCAAGATAGGTTTAGATGTAGAATGAACTTAAGACTGGCCACTACTAAAGTAATCTAAATTTTAATAATTAGGGCCTGCATAGGGTAGTTACAGCAGAAACAAAGAGCAAGCAGGCATGTAAAAGGATAATCAATAAGACCTAATTGTTCAGATGTGGATGACAGAAGATGGCAGAAAGCTAAAGAGAACAACACTTTCACGCAGAAGACTGAGGAAATAATGCAGATGCCATTGGAAAAAATAGAAAAACTGAAAATGGAAATTAAACTACTGACAGATGCTACTCAAATAAAGCTGCATTCATGGAAAACTTGTAAAAAGAGCTGGGTGCCATTACATTGATTACTTACTTCAGAGAAGTTTCATACTCAGAGAACGTTATTTTCATCTGAGCGATAGCTTTTTCCTGTAGAAGTTAGAAATATGTATGATTTAAACAATTCATATAGGAATGTCTTAAGTTGAATTTATACAACTTAGCCCATTCATGCAATTGAAATCCAATTATATGACTTACGCTATAAAGGAAAGCTTCACATACTAGCATGGTTCTACTCACTCTAAGAACTTACATTGTTTCCTTGAGTTTGCTGTAATCACATCTGATAAAATGACCTTCAAGAAACCGAACTTTTGAAGATCCAAATTAATGAGGTAAAATGAAATTTAAACATATCAGAAGACACAGCCTAGGTCTTAACTGGTACACAGGTAATAACTGCATATTTGCAACAGAGAATGAAATAACCTTTTCTGTTCAGATGCTGGCTAACAATATATAACAGTCACATACTTTATTAGCAAGGTTTTCCTGCAAGTTTGCAATCTGTTCTGTCTTCTCATCCACAGCTTCCTGAAGAAAGTCTTTTTCTTTATCAATAACACCGATGGTCTTTTTTATTACATGGACCTCTTGATCCTGTGAAGTCATCTTAAGGTGTAGTTTACCTATAAATGAGTAGAAATGTTGTTAACCACAGTAAATTGGGGTTAGCAAAAACAAAACTTAAAAACACTTACCTATGTTCTCCTCCAGTACTTTAATTTGTGCTTGGGCTGATTCAAGTTCACCTCTTTTTATGGAAAGGCGGTGCTGATAATCATCAAGTGACTGCTGTAGCTGCTCATTTACTATCCTAAAGAATCAGTGGACAAAAACAAATGGCATTCTTTATCTCTGGTAGAAATAATTTTTAAGAAGTGAGAGACCTCAAAAAATATTTTTCTTATTTTTAAAGTTTCTTTTATTTCTTATTTTAAAGCTCTTCCAGTATAATCAATGGCATATTACACATTATTTCTTGCCGTCCACCTTCCTTCGTTTTGAAGTTTCATCTTCCTAAAAATAATACAGTATAAAAATCAAATTAATTGTGTGTTCCTTTCTAGAGGCTTCCTGGTAGTTTTAAAGCTCTTCTCAGTTTCCTAATTATCAACCCTCTTTCTCCTAAAGTCCGTTTCCAACAGTGGAGGCAAAAAGAAAGTCCTGTGTTTACCGAGTGGCCTGGCACTCAAAGGATTATCCTTAAATCCTGACCATCCAGACCAGTGAGCCTTTATTTTTGCTTCCTTTTCTAGCTTGTTTGGTGGGTAATCAGCTGGAGGTCAGAGTAAACTGGGCAAGTAGGCATTAACTGTAGTACAATAAGGACTTAAGACTAAAGATTGGTTTCAGGGAGCAAAAATATGGACAGAGGAAATAAAGGCAATTTCAGGGTAATCTCTTACTGATTAGAAAGACTGTTTTCCAAAGTAACAAGAATTTGCTCTCCTGTCACCTACAGACTTTGGAATGCTTTTAGCCCTGACCTACGAGTTCTTAACCCTGCCTCACTAGAAAGACAAACCTTTCACCTAGGCTACTTATTGGGAACCCCCACAGGTACCCTTTAGAGCACAGGTGGCAAACACACACAAGGCCCGCAGGCCAGCTCCACCTTGTTTTATCCGGCCCAGAACCTTGTTTCCACCCAGCGTCAGCACCAAACTCTCCTTAACTATTAAGGAGTAGTTACATTTACACAGTCCTAAAATTACATTGGGCCCTCTGAAGGCAACTGCGAGGCTGATGTGGCCCCCGGTGAAAATGAGTTTGACACCCCTGCTTTAGGGTTTGTCTGAGGATAAGACACGGAAGAAGATACCCAGGGTGGCTTAGCTTAGAATTGCCTAATGGGGAGGAGCTTTGGATTCTGGAACCTCTAGTAAGATGGGGCAGCTCCATGAAAATGAAGTTGTACTGGCAATACTCAGGTGTTCTGAAAGACAAAAGACATGACACTGGTTGCTCTAACAGCAAGTGAGGATGACCCAGAGGGAGGGAGGAAAGTCAAGTTGAGGATGACTTCTTTAGAACTGCACAAGCAGAATCCAGTCAGCAAGATTCTACGTTCAAGAAATCTTATTTCACAAAATGATCTTTGAGTCCAGGTAACTGTATTCAAGCTGTTCTTAAAAGCGACCGCTATTGCTCAGAGGGACAGAACTACAGGAAGTATTCATTGTACTGATACTTTATATATATTAACTCATTTATTCCTAGAGCAGTTCTATAATTAGAACTATTATTTCAATTTTATAGAATCAAATAACTAATAACTTGTCCAAGGTGAGAAAGCAAAGAAAAAATGTAAATCCAGGCTACTCGAACTTGATGTCAATGTTTTTCTACCACATCGCATTGCCTTTTATGAAGAATACAGGGAGACCAACAACCTCTGTGTGGGAGGGAGCATGCCTGCCAGTAAGCTATACAGAGTCCTTTTAAAAATCAAATGGCCCCCAAAGTCCCAAGTAGTTGGCTGTGCTTGAAATCTTAAGTAGAAATGTAAAGATCCCTTTACATCTAAATTCATTAGCAGGGTTAATTCCTCATGAAAGTAGGGTTAGTAAAGTAACATCTTGACTGATTATACATATAAGGGGGTCCTTGGTGAGTCCTAAAAATAGCTTTGTCTTTTCATATTCTAGGGTAGAGAGGGAAGGTGACAACAGAGATTTCTATATCAGGCCTTGGACATAACTTTTGTGACATTAGTACTGCTGCTAAGATAAAGGTCTTCTTAATAAAAGAATTGAGGTATGGTATAGAGTTCATCATGAAGAATAACCACGTGACTATCATATTATTTGTTCATGGTGGTGTCTGGAAAGAAAATTTTCAGAATTTTTTTAAAATTTAAATTTATTGGGGTGATGCTCTGATTAGTGTGGCTCAGTTGGTAGGGCATTTTCCTGCAAAGCAAAATGTCACAGGTTCAATCCCTAGTCAGAGCACAAGCCTGGGTAGCAGGTTCAGTCCCTGGTCAAGGCACCTATAAGAGGCAACTGATTGATGTTTCTCACATTGCTGTTTCTCTCCCTCTCTTCCCCTCTCTCTAAAAATAAAATCTTTAAAAAAGTGAATCAGTATCATGTAGGTTTCAAGTGTACATTTCTGTGATACAAGATCTGTGCATTGCACTGTGTGCCCACTACCCAAAGTCGGACCATCTTCTGAGAGAACTTTCTGAGAACTAAGTTATTAGGAAAACTGAAGCAATTTCTTAGCTTTGAAAGTGCTATAAATACAGCAAAGGGAAGTGATGACTTCCCACCAGAAAGTAAATCAATAAAGCTTCACTTAGAATCAAAGTTCTACCTCTCTACTACCCATGTGGCTGTACCTCAAATTCCTTAGTCACATTACCTTACAGTACATGGAGGCATGCATGTTTTCATTTTAGGGGGCAAAGAAGTTACTTTCCTTTATAATGGACAGCATCTTAAAGAGTCCGTTATTCATAAAAAGTGTTCAAGTTCTAAAATGGAGCTGACGCTCCACCGAAGAGGAGTAGGCTAGGAATGTTGATGTGCTATTGGAGGAAACAGACTGACATGATATCCCTACTTTAGATGTCTCTAAAGTCTACAGTCAAGGCCCACCACTGACTGAAAGGCTGCTACTGAGTATCATCTTTTGGTGACCGCCAGAGAGAGGAAAAGGGACCATGATGGCTTTTCTTTCACCTTTCTGGGAAGAGATAATGATTTGTATCTGAGGGCCCTAGTTCCCTTGGTCCTTTCAAGTCCAGCTCCATGAGCTCAACTATGGTCACTTAGGACCCTGCCTTCTCTCCCTGTCTTGGCAGAAAAATGTTAGACATGCCCAGAAGACAGTTTTTAGGTATCCTAAGAAATCTATGAGCCTTCTTTTCCGTATCTACAATGGTTTTCAATTCCATTAACAAGTAAGTATTTCTCGAGGGAAAACAGTTGTATTTGGTTTTCTGAATACACTTAAACCCCACTGTAAGAACTGATACCTACCGCCATACTATTCACTCTAACGAGAGTTCATGAGCCCTTCCACGGAAAACCTGCTATCGCATTCATCTGACCCTGGATTAAGTACATAACCCTCCAGTTTTGAAGAACGTTCACAGATAACTAACGGCTAAGGTGAAACGAGAACAGTCTGAAAGCATTTTCAGCTGCAGGAATCCAAATGCTTAGAGACTCGCAGCTGGCAATGGGGAGGGTTAGGGCTGTCAACAGCGGGGTTAACCGAGACAAGTTAGCTGTCTAACTGGGCTGGGAGCTACTTATTCTCAAGCAGGTCTTGGCAAACTATGGCCTGCTACCAATTTTTATAAGTCCTAGGTGCCAGGAATGGTTTTTACATGTTTAAATGATTGAAAAAAATTACAGTAGAAGATCAGTATTTTGTGACATAAAAATTACATGAAGTTTAAACGTCAGTGTCCATAAAGTTGCACTGAGCCACAACCACGCTCCCTGGTTTGTACACCGTCTACAGCTGTTTTGCACTATGAAGGCAGGATTGAGTACGTGCAGCAGGAACTGCCTGGCCCGCAAGTCTAAAATACTCATCTGCCCTTTCCAGAGTAAGTTTACTGACCCCCAGCTCCAGAGGATGGCTAGCGAGCATCCTCTGAGGGGCTAAGGCCATCTTTCCTGGGTAGAGTGAAGCTGCCTTAGAGCATTTTTGCTATGAAGTTTTGATTTGGGACATAAAATGCCAGATCTTACTAAATGCTAAAATTCAAGGAAGACAAGAGTCATTTGTTTAACTTCAACGGGCGATTACAAAGTGGGGTTTTGTATTATGCCCTCCAGTGCTGCACCGAAAGACCAGACCAAAGACCCTCTATCTGGACCATTAAAAGACTACACTTGAAATAGTCTGCTTGGTTTAAAAACAAAAACAAATACAGGAAAAAAACAATCTTTCTCAAAAAGAAAAGACTGTTGGGTGGCACTGAAATTTGGTAGAAGGGAAAGGGAAAGGAAAGAGAAGGGAAGGGAAAGAGAAGATGGGTTCACCAAGTAGATGGAAAGGAATACACAATTCATCTGAGTATCAGCTTCTTAAATGTCTTCATGTCAAGGGAAAGAGAACTTGATGTGATTAAAGGGGTAGCAAGATCTCTCTTGACCACACTGAAAGTGGCATGAGGTTTGAATAACGTGGCTTTGCTTCCACAGAGTGCTTTGTATTACAATTTGTACTGAGTTTAGCTTTGGATTTGGACCTCATGGTTCTACTAACAAAAAAACAGCAAAGGAGCTGTAGGCTCTGGTGCCTAAGAAAAGGCACTGAGAGCTCTGCCTTACATGCCTGAGACTGTGAAGGGCCTCCTGCAAGGAGAGGAAAGGACAGTGGTCTAGTCTGAAGAAGAAAAGCAAAATGGATGAAACGCCAGACCCAGTTAGCTGCTAGACAAAAAAGAAAAAGGAAGACTACTAATTCTGTGTGTCAAAAACACACCACACTACCTGTGCTCTGGAGTTGAATATAGATACGAATCAGAAGTGGGGCTGGTCCATTCAGGTAGCTCTCCTTCACAGGACGTATGTAGTGCTTACAAAAAAAGAAGCAAGAAAAGAGAAAAGGAGGAGGGGAAAAGCAGCTTCTAATTTAGTTTTTTGCCTAACATCTAACTTATCAAAGACTTATAGTCAGAGCAGCAAAAGAGCAAAAATTAAAGATATCCTATGAGTCCCTGATAAGAGTATTCCTTAATTAAATGGACGCATCCAGCTCTTGGTCTTATTTCATTAAGTTTTGTTTGATAACCAGGAACCACTTATGAATATAATCTCAGGCCATTTCCTTTGATTTTCAATTCTGTTGTTTATTTACATATTTTTGCAATTATGAGTGTTTATATGTTAGATCCGTGTCTTTTTTTACTCATTTGTTTTTATCCTTGAGTTTTGAACTCTAGGGAATTTCTTGAGTTTGTTTTCTATTTTGGCAACTCAGTTTTCTGACAGTATATCCATCCTGTTCACTAACACTTTCAGTTTTAATTTAGCAATCTTTTTCTCTAATCAGTACCACAATCCCTTCTGACCTCAAGCTGTGACTACTCCATGACTGACTTAATTTCACACATGCAATGTCATGTTGATATCTGAAAATCTTGTCCTATTTCTTATTGCAAATGTATTTAGAGAGAAATATTTCCTGATTCTTCAGACTGATTCTTCTGACTTTCAGTATCTTTTACTAATTGCAGCTGCGTAGTCCAGAAAAAAACCAGCTTCGTGGACTTTTTGTTTTCCTTCAGTCTTCTGTGTTCTAAATTGATTAATGGTTAACCACGATCCTAAGGTAAACATTCTGCATTACTGTATATCTTTCTCATTCCCATATATTCATGCAATCCTTTTGATTTTATGTAAGAAATGTTTCCTGAATCTGGCCTCTGTTCTCCAAGTTCACTGCCACTGTTTCAGTCCAGACACGGGGTCTCTATTGTTTGCCATCAGCCTCTTAGGATTCCAAGTCCATCTTTCCTATTTCTGCCAGAATTCACTTTTTAAAAACCATGCTACTCGTGCTGGCCCCTGGGAGAAAAACTTCTGTCTCTTCTCTCTGTTTATCAGGTAGAGTCGGACACTCTAGGTCATCACACCAACCCTTCATACCCTGACTCCCACCTGTAGGCAGACACACCCCCTTTTTTTCACACTGACCTTCTTACCATTTTTCAGACACATCACCTTTTTAGACTCTGTATAAAAATACTTTGATTTTACATTTCTTTGAAAGAAGAAAGATAAGAACAATGACATAAGTAGCAAAAAATTCTGTAACTTTCAGCAACCCTGGGCTATGGAGTACAAATGATCTGAAGTATCTGTTAAGGGGATTTTTAAAAGAGGTAGGTACAAAAACTTGCTGGCAATGATATCAGTCTAAGAAAGTCACTCAAAACCTACCCAGATTCACTTGGTAAGTAAGAACCTCCAGAGATCATCCCCTAAATCCATGCTTTTCAAAAGCTTCCCAGGTGACTCCACTGCAAGGCCAACTTTGGGGACCACTGTTCAAAGGCCTAGGCCAAAGATGCCACCATAACGGACCTTACAGAGCCATCAATGTGTTCCCAGAGGTGAAATAACGGCACGTTCAATAAACTTACCTAAGTGAGTTCATCTCCGTCTTCTGAAGAGATGAGTCACCAGCCACGTGGCTGAGTTTCTGAGCTTGGAGTTTTGTTTTGCTCTCTAATGACTCCATGGATTCCTTCATTATTAACATTTTAGACTTTAGTTCACAGTTCTCATTTTCAAGCTATAATTCAAATTTTAAAAATTAATAGGTAATGTCTCATTTTTTTCCCTGAAGCATATTTTAATTAACATTTCTGAAAGAAAACTAAGGAAATAAATAAAATGTATTTAAAAGTCCTTTAAAAGTCACGTGTATACTTTAGGTTCTACATCTTAGGGTAGGCATATACACTTATCTCTCCTTTTCAATATCACTGAAATGAAAGAAAAAATACAAACAAGGAAGAAAGGAAGAAAAGAGAATAATATATCCACAACAACAATAAAAACAGAAAGGGAAACAATTAGCAAGGCAAAAATTTTAAGGAATTTCTTAAGAACAGTAAGTAGGTAGCCTGATTGAAAGAAAAATCATAGTAGAAAATACTGTAACCCAAACACAAATGGGCAAGATATATGAAAAAATAATAAAAAACTGTCAAAACTCCCTGGAGGGCATAAAATATAACCTGACTTAATGTAAAGACACACCATGTTTCTGAATGGGAACACAATATTGGAAATGTAATAAAATTTCCTAAAATAACTGTAAGTTCAATGAAATTTCATTAAGAATCCTAACAGAACCTTCTAAAAATAAGAGGGGTAGTTTAGATTTCATTCAAAAATTCATTTAGGAAAAAAGAAATTTAAGAAGAAACAGCTCTTTCGCGTGGTGCCTCGATGGCAGTTGGCTACTTCAGGATGAAGCTGAACATCTCTTTCCCAGCCACTGGCACACAAACTTTGTACCTTCTATGAGAAGCGTATGGCCACAGAAGTTGCCACTGATACTCTGGGTGAAGAATGGAAAGGTTATGTGTTTCGAATCAGTGGTGGGAAAGACAAAGTTTTCCCAGACAGCAGGGTGTCCTGACCCATGGTTGTGTCCACCTGCTACCGAGTAAGGAGCATTCCTGTTATGGACCAAGGAAGGCTGGAGACGGAAAGCGAAAACCTGTCCGAGGTTGCATGTGGATGCCAATCTCAGTGTTGTCAACTTGGCCATTGTGAAAAAAGGGAGGAGGACATTCCTGGTCTCACCGATACTACCCAAAAGAGCTAGCAGAATCGGCAAACTTTTCAACCTCTCTAAAGATCATCATGTCCACCAACATGCTGTGAGAAAGCCCCTAAACAAAGGAGGTAAGAACCTAGGACCAAAGCACCCACATTTCCACATCTTGTTACTCCATGTGTCCTGCAACACAAACATCGGCATACTGCTCTGAAGAAATAGCGTACTACGGAAAATAAGGAAGAGGCCACAGAATACGCTCAACTTCTGGCTAAGAGAATAAAGGAGACCAGAGAAAAGTGCCAGGAACACAAGAGATGTAGGCTCTCTTCTCTGAGAGCTTCTACCTCCAAGTCTGAGTTCAGTCAAAAATGAGATTTTCTACAAGGAACAAATAAATAAGACATTTAAAAAAGAAAAAAACCCAGGAAAAATTGAGGGTGGGGAAAGACTGCAAGTAGATTTGTCTTATGAGATATAAATAAATTAGAAAGCTACCATGATTAACACTGTGGATTTCACATAGAAATGGACAAGCAAATGCGTGTACACAGATTTCAATTTAGAAAAGGTAGCATTTTAGGGAAGCGGGAAAAAAATATACTCTTCATAAATAGAGTTGGAAGAGTCACTCATTGGAGGAAAAAAATAGGTAGATTTCTATTTTATTTACATACAAAAATAAATACTAAATGGAATAATAATTATATATAAAATTCAAAACCAAGAAATATTAATGATAAATATAAATATTCCAATTAAAACTGCAAACTGACCATACACATTTTATCTCCCCCTTCCCTCTGGAAATAGTGCTAAAATAACAGGAAAGGAATAAGTAGGCTATAAAGACACAGGGGACAAGAAAGAAAACAAGAGTAGACAAGTGACTTCAACAACTTGTGGAAGACAAAGAGTAGATTGAGTAATGACTCAACATGGAAGAAACATATAATCTAAAGCAGTTTCTGAACTTAGGAACTACTCACATTTGAAGCCAGATCATTCTCTGTTGGGGGCAGGGCTGTCCTGTGCATTGTAGGATGTTTGGTAGCATCCCTAGCCAATACCTACCAGATACGGTACCTACTAGGCACAGTAGAAGCACCTTCCCCTTTGTTGTGCCAACAAAAAATTCTCCAGGCATTACCAAATATCTTTTAGGAGGCAGAGCTGACCTGAGTTGATCTAAAGTGACCACAACAGGAAATACCAAGGTGCAGCCAGATGATTTATCCCGAAGCTCAGCTCACAGAGCCACCAAGAAGTAGGTTGGGTTCAGAAGTAGAACTGAACAAGGAACCTACTGAATGGGAGAACATATTTGCCAATGACACATCTGATAAGAGGTTAATCTCCAAAAAATATAAAGAACTTACACAACTCAACACCAGGAAGACAAACAAGAACTCAGCAACATGGATAACAGTGTGGTGATCATGGGGGCAGGGAGGTGGGTGGAGGTGGAAAGATATAGGGGGGATAAATGGTGATGGGAAAAAATAAAATAAAATAATAAAATTTTAATAATTGGGTAAAAAAGGACCTGAATAGACACTTCTCCAAAGAAAATATACAGAGCCAAAAGACACATGAAAAGATGCTCAACAGCACTAACCAGCAGAGAGATGCAAATAAAATTACAATGAGATACCACCTCACACCTGCCAGAATGACTACCATCCATAAATCAACAAACAACAAGTGCTGGAGAGGATGTGGAGAAAAGGGAACCCTAGTGTACTGTTGGTGGGATTATAGACTGGTGCAGCCACTGTGGAAAACAGTATGGAATTTCCTCAGAAAACTAAAAATGGAACTGCCTTTTGACCTAGTGATTTCACTTCTAGGAATGTATCCTAAGAATCCTGAAACACTGGTTTGAAAGAATATATGCACCCCTATGTTCACTGCAGCATTAGTTACGATAGCAAGATCTGGAAAACGCCCAAGTGTCCATCAGTAGAAGGGTGGATAAAAAAAAGCTATGGTACAATTACACAACGGAATACTACATGGTCATAAAAAGAAGGAACTCGATTACTTTTTGCGACAGCATGAACGGACCTGGAGATTATTACGCTGAATGAAATAAGCCCATCAGAGAAAGACAAATATCGTATGATCTCACTTATATGTGGAATCTAATGAACAAAAGAAACTGATGAACAAAGCAGAAACAGAGGCATGGACATATGGAATAGACTGACAGCTGTCAGAAGGGAGTGGGGGGACTGGATGGAAAGGTGAAGGGATTAGCCAAAGAACGTATGTGTACAACCCACGGACACAGACGACAGCATGGTGATGGCCAGAGGGAAGGGGGAGGGAGGGGTGGAAGGAAGGGGACAAAGAGGGGAAGATGGGGACATCTGCAATAGTGTCAGTAATAAAAATAAAGGAAAAAAGAACCGAACAAGGAGTTCAAGGGAGGACAAGACAGCGAGAGTTTGCAGGGCAGACAGGAGAGAGCCGCGCAGAGTGAGAGCTCCAGAGATCCACAAAGCGTGGCCCTTGAGTCTTTAGCTGAGCAGAGCCCAGCATGGAGGATGCTGTCCCAAGGCAGGGGAAGAACCATCAAAGAATTCGAGGGAACAATGCTCAGGACTCACGCAGGACCAGGAGTAGTTCCTGTTCTCATTAGTCATTTGAAAACAACATCATTCATGGGGAAACAGGTAGTGTTCTCAAAAGGATTTTGTCTCAGTAGTGAAACAGAATTAGTTCACAACTAAATGTTACCCTGATCCTACCCAATGAAGCTTACATGCATAAGTGAAAAGGATTAAACTACCTCCATCTGTATCTTAACTGTATCTCAGAACAAACCTCAAGAGTATCTGTAGAAATATAAGTTACCCAGCAACCAAAACGGTAAAATTCACAATGCCTGACATACAACCGAGTCACCAGGTACGCAAAGAAGCAGAAAACTACAACCGATGATGGGGAGGAAAAAAAAATCAATTGACCCAAAGTTGATAGAAACAGATGAAAGAATTAATAGACAAATTAAAAAATAGTAAAGACATAGTAAAGGAAACTAGGAAAGTGAAACAGAAAAAAGACTGTCAGAACTCATATTAATTTTTAAAAATCCTATCTCTAGAGAGAGCAATAAGGAATAAAAGTTCATTTTACCATGTACTCTATGTCTGTACGAGTATGTGATTTTTTAACAAGAGCAAAACAACAATAAGCATGATTATCTACTGAGTGCTTACAATATGCCAGTGACTGTTCTAAGTTCTTAAATATGTATTAACTCATTTACTCTCCACAAATTAGACACTAGCACTATTCTTATTTTACAAATAAAGAAACTGAGGGATGGAAAGTTTAAGTAACTTGCCTACAGGTAATAGGTGATAGAGATGGATTTGAACCAAGTAGTCATAGTCAGCCTTTGGAGTACATACTCTATCATCACTATTTAAAAAAAAATTTTTTTTTATCCTCACCTGAGAATATTTTTTAATTGCTTTTAGAGAGAGGAAGGCAGACACAGAGAAACAATGATGCAAGAGAGAAGCATCAATTGGTTGCTTCCCGTACATGCCCAGACCAGGGATAGCACCCGGACTGGGAATCGTACATGTCCAGACTGGGGATTACACGCACTGGCGCCCAGACAGGGGACCCAACCTAGGTGTGTGCCCTGGCAGGGAAGCAAGCCTGCAGCCCTTTAGTTAGGGAACAGCACTCCAACCAGCTGAGCCACACTGGCTGGGGCACACTCCATCATTATTATATAGCTTCTCTAGCACACTACCTTGTAATATCAAAAATATACACTATATTAAAACCATCATTGATATAGTCATTCATACAACACAAATACTCCACATCCAGTTTGAAAAATTACCTGGTGATTAACATATGTTAAATGTTCAATAGTTTTCTCTAATTCTGATTTTCCGAAAAGGTTCATTTCCTGGAGAGTCTGAAAGAGAATTTTATAAAAGATGTTCACTCACATGAGATAACACAACAAAATTACCAAAGTAAGCAGTGCAAGTCTCCAGTACCATTCTACTTGTGTTTTTAACCACAGAACGTTTTAGAAAGAAAATCATTAGACAGTTTACAAAAATGATGCTTTTGGATGGAGAAATACCACTCTACCTCCATGTGTTATTTTAACAGAAGACACAGATTAGTATGAATTCATTTATAAAGATTTATACAGATGATTCATTAACACAACCATAAAAGGAAAAAAACAGCAGGTTAGGTAAGCTCAGGAGTATGTCGTCACAGAGGAGGTGTAGGAGAACGGACTGTAAAGGAAGGAAAGATGAGATCAGAAAGACCCAGGAACCGAATTATCACAGGACTCTGCAAGTCGTCAGTCTCAAGAATGAGCTGGTCAACAGTGTAAACATGAGAGCTGTTTTTTGGTTACATCACCTTATCTAACTCTTGTTGAGGCTAAGTCTAGATAGGACAAGTGATATCAGTTGATGTTTCCTGAGAATTTTTCTACTGGATTCATACTTCCACCCACATTCTTCATTAAAAATAAATAAAGACATCTGATTGGACTATACATTTGGTTGAAAGAGTCACTGTGCTGCAAGCACTTTTTTAGTTTATTAAGTCATTCAACCAGTACTGAGTACATACTACATACCAAGCACCCAGCAGGGTGTTAGAAACACAGTAGTAAGTACAGCGCATTCTCTGACGCCAAAGATACTATTGTCTAGTAGAAAAGACAAGCCTTAAAAAGATGTTAGAATAAAATCTGTGCATATTCTGCTAGAAAAAGGAACTTTATGGAAATATATTGAAAGGAAATCTAGAGTCTAGCATTCATGTCCTGTGTGAGGAAATATTTAACCTGGCTCTGAAGGATGAACAGAAATCAGCCAGGTAAGGGAACTGAAAGTCTAAAGGAATTTTCAATAGCTATGAAAGTTGGGGCAAGAGAAAGTCCATTAAACCTGGAGTGGAGAAAATGAGGGGTGGGGAGAAGGGGAGATGAGCTTGGGGAAAAGAGGCTACACCATGAAGTAGGCAAAGACAAACACTGAAACCCTTGAAAACAGTTATTGATTTTAAGTGGGAAGTGACATGATTGGATTTATAGTTTTGAAAGACGACTGGGACTTCAGTTTGAAATAGATGTGTGGGGGAGCTAATACCCTAGTGCGGTTGAGAGAGAACAACGACCAGAACAGGATAGCAGCAGGGGAATCAGAAGAACTAGACAGACTGAAGAGAAACTTGTGTGACCTCAGGAGCCAGACTCCTTATGACTTCATAGGTAGGTGATCTTGGGCAAATGTTTAAACTCACTGTGACCCAGAGACCACATCTCTGAGCATTACCTACCTGAAAAGGCAGCTGTCAGGATTTACTCAGAAAGTCTGTGTAAAAAGCACTTAGCACAGCGCCTCCTCCATAGAAAGGGCTTAATAAATGTTAAATATTAAGGGTAGCACTGACAAGACTTGGTGACTGAGAGACATGAGCATTCAGGGAGGGAGGAGTCGGTGGTGGTCCTGGGTTCCACAGCTGGGTTGATGGTGGCATGACAGGACACCATTAGAGGAGGCTTAAGGACTGAGGTGATTATTTCAGTTTTTAAGTAAAAGACCTGTAATAAACCCATAAACCCTCACCCTACTATCCAGACAGATTCTGGGAACACGAAGGTCACTTTTCCTGAGTTTTCAATCCTACTGTACTTTTCAAATCCTATTTTTACACCCCTTGGTTACCTCAACATACAGAAAACAATAAATCAGTAGCTTGTACTAAAAACTGTCATAGTACACACACGTTTCCTGTTTGGTAATTTAAACACTACTTTTTTTATAACAAATTACTTTTGGGAAGGCCGTATTCCAAAAGATCCCAATTGAAAGTATTCTTTTGGGGTAAAACTTTAACTGAAATTTTATGACATAAAGACTACCCTAATAATGCTTAAATGTTCTTATTCCTAATTTTAGCCGTTAATTTCTAAATATTAATTCCATTAACATTTTGGGACGTAAACTATGAACTCCCTAATAGTAACAAGAATAGTTATGAGAACAGTAACAAGAAATGTTGAGTTTTTATTAGGTACTGAGTACTTGCTTTATATATATTAACATATGTATTTGTTTGGAGATTATAAATGGGGTTATAAAAGACTGCCCCAGATATGACATCAAAAGCATGCACAACAAAAGAAAAAAATAGATTAATTGGACTTCCTCAAAATTAAAAATTTTTGTGCTTTAACGGACACCATTAAGAAAATGAAAAGATAACCCACAGAATGGGGGAAAGTATTTGCAAATCATATCTGATAAAGGAAATTTTATTGAGGATATATACTCTTCCAACTCAATACTAATGAGACAAATAACCCAAATTAAAAATGGGCGAAGGATGATCTAAACTGACATTTCTCCAAAAAGGGATAAACAAATGGCCGAGTAAGCACATGAAAAGATGATTGACGTCATCAGCCATCATGAAAATGCAAAACAAAACCACAATGGATACCTACCAGCAGGACTACAATAAAAAAGACAGACAGTAACAAGCGTTGCTGAGAGTGTGTATGCACTGCTGGTGGGAATATAAGTGGTGCAGCTGCTACGGAAAATGGCCTGGCAAGTGCTCACGTGGTTAAATACAGTCATCACAGGAGCCCAGGTGAATACCCAAAATAAGTGAAAACATACATCCCCACAAAAAGTTGTGTATGAATATTCATAGCACCATTATTATTTACAGCCCAAAAGTAGAAACCACGCAAATGATAAATAACGGAATGTTATTCCATAATAAAAAAGAATAAAGTATTAATACATACTACAACATGAATGGATCTTGAAACCATTATGCTAAATGAGAGAAGCCAGACATAAAAACTGCATAATGAATGACTCAACTTATATGAAATGTCCAGAGCATGCAAATCTAGAGACAGAAAGTAGATTGGTGGTTGCCTCCGACTGAGGAAGCTAGGGGGAAATGGAGAGCAGGTGACAGTGGGTACAAGGTTTCTTCTGAATTAATGAAAATGCCCTAAAATTGATTGAGGTGATGGTTGAACAAGTCTGTAAATATACAAACCTGAAATGGGTAAATTGTATGGTATGTGATTATATCAATAAAACTCTTTTACAAAAAGAAGATAATGTCCCTCCACATAAGGAACTGCCTATTGAAATCGGAGATTAATTACTTTCTATAAAGAACAAGATAATAAATATCTTCGGCCTTATGAGCCACAGTTGCTATAGCAATTACTGAACTCTGCCACTGCAGCAAAAAAGCCACGTAAAACATGTAAATGAAGGAGCATCGCATTCTAGTAACATCTACCAATGTTACTAGAAATGTGTCAGGGGATATTCTTCTTTTCACAGTTTTTCAATGATTTAAAAATGTAAACATTATTCCTAGGACACAGGCCAGACGGAAACACTGGTCTAGATGTGGCTCATGTGCCACTGTTTGCCAACCCCTGATCGATTATCAGTAGTTGTACATTCTGAAAGGTAACTTCACAGAAAAACACATAGAAAGACCTCTCTTCTTCTCAACACATTACCTTTCAAAAATAAGTCAATCTGATTACTTACTTTTAGCTTGTCTTTTAAAGCTTCCTTTTCTGCCATAACCCTTCTTAAGTCAGATATTGCAACTTCTTTTTCCTTTTCCATAAGACTAACAATGTTATGGGAGACTGTGCTGTGGGAGGATTCTTGTCGTAGTAAAGATAATTCTTCCTGAGCCTTAAAGAATGAAAAGATATTAAATAACACTTTGGACATGCCTCCAGTTAAAAAAAAAACAAAAAACTAAGCACACGCTACCTTTGCTCTCTTTCCAAATCCCCCCAAAATGAGTAAAAGGATTAAAATAATAATAATAATAATAATAATAATAATAATAGTAATAACACAAGGGAATTGAGGGAAGTGCCAGCCACAAAACTGTGGAAACCAGATAGCAGATGGAAAACTAGTAATTAAGCAGACCCAAGAAAGCTGAACTCTAAGCCAACACTAAGGAAAGCCTAGAAATGGATTGATTTGTCCTGCAGAATCTCCAAAGTGAAAACACCATTTCAAATTGACCTTTTAACTTGCATGTCCTTCTCCCCCTCTTGAAGTAGCAGGAGGATTTCTTGGGAGACTGACGGGAACAAATTTAGGTGACAGCTACCTTGCCTTGTTTACACTCACCTTGGCCTGACAACTGAGGCTCTGTAACTGGGCCAAGCTGCTAGGATTCCCGCTCCCCGAGAGTTTCCTCACTAGGGCCTAAGTCCTTAATATCCAAAAGGCCCCAACAGTGGCTGCCACTCACTGTTTGACAGACATATTCCAACATGTCTGAACAGCATGGATTAATTTGGTTGGCTCAGAGTCAGTCTAAGACCTGTTCCAGACAGTTTTAGAAGGAGATTATCTTTAACTGACCTGACAAATAGTTAGAAAAAAAGAAGAAGATATATGAAAAAATAATAATAATAATTAATAAGAAATCTCTGCTTTGGGAACAGGATCATAAGTAGAAACTATTACTTATAATTCTAATTCTGAAGGAATACCACAAGATCCCTGTATTACAATAATTTCAAGGATATATACTGGTTCCATTATAGTTAACTAGGTCTGTATAATGTTGGCTTAATTATAACCAATTTCTTACTTCATTATATAAAACACTCAGTTTATCTCTTTCTGCTGTCAATAATTTAACATTGGACTGTATATCCTCCATATGTTTTTCAAATCTTTCCAGCATATGCTGAAGTTCATCTCTTTCTCTTGCGATCAGATG
>VMDR010015628.1:5758-22177 GCA_007922815.1 Macrotus californicus | reverse complement strand
TGGCTTTTATTGCAGGGTATTCTTTCACTTTTTCCCCATTTATTGCATAATTGTAGTTGTTAAGCAGGGGTGGGAATCATGTTTAGTCAGCAACTTGTAACCAGTGCAAACTCCAAACTTTATGACACTATCAATATGACAGCCTCAAGGTCAAAAGACTAGATCATCTCTATGTCTGTTAATTCTCTGCAACTTGAGGATGTCAATCATAGAGAAGGATCAGCTAACCTATCTCCCCACAACACATGGACTGATCTAATGTTCACAACATTTGTTGTCAACAAAGAACAAAAAAGGGAGAGGAGAATTTGAATTTATGTCTTTCCATTCTATGGCATTCAAGACATACTGGAATAAATACACTGTTTATTCTCTGAACTGATTGCATTTTCTTATTTACTTGGTGTTTCATTTAGCTCAACAAATCTAACTTTCTTCTTTATCTGTTTTGCTGAGCTGCAGAATTCTGGAGCTTTTACAAAGGGCTACCTGGATGACGCTTGTTCAGGACAGGAAAGCTAGCACTGATTTGACACATCAATGTAAAAAAAATTAGTTCAGGGCACAGTGATTTGACTAATCAACTTGCTAAAATTCTCTCCTCGAGAGAGGTATGTATATTCCCATTGTTACTAAAAGAGATCATAATTTGTTTTCATTTGTGTCTTGGCTTAATGGTGCAGAAAGGAAAGTGCTGAATTTGGAGCAAGATTGCCTTGGGTTTATATCCTAAATCAAGATCATTTACCTCTCGGGGCATAAATTTGTCATTAGAATAAGGATAACAATACCAATCATATCAGTTAGGGTTATATTTAGCTGCTAGTGACAGAAATCCAAAAAGTAACAAAGGCTTAAGGAAGACTGAAGGTTATGCTTTCTCATATAAAACTCTGAGCAAGTGGACTAGGGTGGATA
The DNA here is from genome assembly GCA_007922815.1 of Macrotus californicus. Taxonomy (NCBI): domain Eukaryota; kingdom Metazoa; phylum Chordata; class Mammalia; order Chiroptera; family Phyllostomidae; genus Macrotus; species Macrotus californicus. Next base: position 21,259 of record VMDR010015628.1, on the reverse strand, counting down.
TAGTGGTTAATGGTATATAGGAACCAGAATGCTTTTAATTGTTATTTTGTCATTCATGGCCTTCATCTCATAGTTCAGGGAAGCAGCATTTTGATGCAGAGATAAGAAGGAAGAAAGGAACAAAGATAGAAAAACAAAGGGTAAACAGATGTTGAACAAAGGCAGATGTATGGCACAAAGGACTTATGTCCCATTGGCCAGAAATAGATATGTGGCCACTTAGCTGCAAGGGAGACTGAAAGGTGTGGTATCCATTCCAGATGAACTACGTGCAGCCAAAAAGTAGGGACTCTATTGCCATAGTAAAAAGGAAGACTATATGAGGACACTACCAGCATCTCTATCACAGCTACAAAGGAAAGACTGCCAGTTTTCCAAACATCTAGACTCGTTCCCAGTCCCATGGCACTTGGATGTTGCCATTGGACTTTACTCTCCCCATTATGATGGGAGTGAATATGATGGGTGTCATTTCTAGGCCCAGGTCTTTTAAGATTAGGAGAATTCCTCCTCTGAGTTCTTTTTGCAGCTTTTACCTTTCCTTTGAGCTACCTAAAACCTGAATTTTAGGTTTATACTTTCCTGTGTAAATGAAGACAGTAACTCAAGGAATAAAAAGAAAAATGGAAGGAATTAGGTCCCTACATGACCATGTGAAACAAACTTGCTGATGTGTATCACTTACCCAGACTACACTGGAGAGAGAGATAATTCTTTTTTAAGTATATTTTATTGAGTATGCTATTACAGTTGTCCCAAATTTTTCTCCTCTTTGTCCCCCTCCTCCCTGCACCAACCCCCCATCCTCCACCATTCCCCACTTCCTTAGTTCATGTCCATGGGTCATGCATATATATAAGTTCTTTGGCTTCTCCATTCCCTATATTATTCTTAACCTCCCCCTGTCAATTTTGTATCTACCTATTATGCTTCTTATTCCCCGTACCTTTTCCCCCCATTCTCTCCCTTCCCCTCCCCACTGATAACCCTCCATGTGATCTCCATTTCTATGATTCTGTTCCTATTCTAGTTATTTCATTAACTTTGTTTTTGTTTTTTAGGTTCAGTTGTTGATAGTTGTGAATTTGTTGTCATTTTACTGTTCATAGTTTTTTATCTTATTTTATTTAGGTAAGTCCCTTTAATATTTCTTATAATAAGAGTTTGGTGATGATGAACTCCTTGAACTTTACCTTATCTGGAAAGCACTTTATCTGCCCTTCCATTCTAAATGATAGCTTTGCCAGATAGAGAAATCTTGGATGCAGGTCCTTGCCTTTCATGACTTCAAATATTTCTTTCCAGCCCCTTCTTGCCTGTAAGGTTTTTTTTGAGAAATCAGCTGAGAGCCTTATGGGAACTCCTTTGTAGGTAACTCTCTCCTTTCTTCTTGCTGCTTTTAAGAATCTTAAATGACTTAATTATCATGTATCTTGGTGTGTTCCTCCTTGGATCCAATTTCTTTGGGACTCTCTGGGTTTCCTGGACTTCCTGGAAGTCTATTTCCTTTGCCAGATTGAGGAAGTTTTCTGTTAGTATTTGTTCAAATAAGTTTTCAATATCTTGCTCTACTTCTTCTCCTTCCAGTTCTGCCATGATTCAGAGAGATAATTCTATATACTTTTTCTATAGGTTATAGCAGTGAAGCCTGCCTTTGAGTAATATATTATCAAGGGTGCTTCTAGAGATTAAGTGATGTAATGTCTGTAAAATTCTGGCAGTGCTTGCTCATAGTAATAAGCACATAAAAATAAATAAAGAAGCATATGGGCATAAATATACATATGCAACTATATATATTTTTCAGTTATATGTACTTATATAACTACTTTGTGTATATTTGTTATACATGTATCTGTGTGTATAACTATATAAATAGAACCAGCCACCTTTGTGAAGTGTCACCCAGGTCCTCCAAAGTGAATTTTGCATAAACCATTTCACATATAATATAAATAATGACATATCAAATATGTTTTCCAAATTTGCTCAAAATCCATGCATTAATGTTGTCCTGATAAAATAAGCCAAAGTTGTACTTTGTTTATAGAAATAAAGATGGTATATGAACTAGAGCTATGTAGAGCAAGGCCAGGGCAACAATGAAAAAGTATCAACACCATCATCATCATCATCATCATCATCCTCACCCTCAACCATGGTTTGACTTCACTATAAAATGTATGTGCTTCCTTCTTCTAACCACAAAGTTAATTCTCATATATTTTCAGTCTGATATAAAAATTTATCCAAAGTATCTTCATCAAAAGCCAAAGAGAAAGAAGTGGAACGGGTAAAGAGAAAGGGTTATGTCCTGATAGAGCAAATGTAACTCAGGACAGCATCCTCAGGCCCCACTGTCTGCTCTAATGCCTAAAGCTCTAATGTCGAGCATGTGTCGGCTCTTGCTTGAGCATGCAGCCCCAAACTCCAATTATCTGCTCTCAGCCCAGGAAAACCGTCACTGCTTCACACTTGTCCTCTAGGCTCAGTGCCACAAATCATCAAATGCTCTGAGGAGAGAAATCAGGTCAAGGTAGGTATCAGCTCAAAGCATTTTCATTCTTTTTTTTCACATTTTTTTATTGTTGTTCAAGTATAGTTTTTTCCATTTTTCCCCCAACTACTCCCCTCCACCCCGGCCATTCCCACTTCCCACCCTTGATCCTACCCCCCTTTGGTTTTGTCTACGTGTCCTTTATACATGCTCCTGAAAACCCTTCATTCTTTCACATGTCCTGGCCTCTCAAATCCTTACTTGTTTGTTTTCTAACAGTCTCAAAACTTGTTTTTTTTTGTATCTTATGTAGTTTTTGAATATACCTTTGATAGATAGGTTAGTCCAATGTAATGTATTATGTCACAACAACAGTAAACAAACATCGGTTTAGGGTGGTATCATAGCCAGCTTCTGAGAGGAACCCAGCCGATCCTCATTTCCTGGTATTCTCCCCCTTGGACAGTCATGGTCATGGGTACTAGGTTTGGTCTGCTGCAGCAACAGAATACAGTAATAGTATATCACTACTGAAGCTAAGGTTTAAAGGGTAGTGTACCTTCTGCCTCACTCTTGAGTCCCTTGTCTTGGAGGGAGTCAGTGCCAGGCCACCTAGACAGGCAGCCCTGTGGAAAGGCCAAGTAGTGAGAAGCCGAGTCCCTCTGCTAAGAGTCAGGAGAAAATGAGGTCTCTTTTCAATAACCAGATGAGTGAGTCTCCTGAAAATGGATCCTCCAGCCCCAGTCAGACTTAGATGACTGAAGCCTCAGCTGATAGCTTGACCTTGACCTCACGAGGGACTCAAAGGCAGAAACATTCCACCAAGTTGTTTCTGCCTTCCTGACCCTCAAACGCTCTGTAGGAGAATAAATGTGTGAGTGTGTTCTTTATTTTTAATTGCAATAAAATACATATTACATAAAATGTGCCACCTTAACCCTATTTACATATTCAGTTCCTCAGCGTTGAGTACATTCACATTGTTGAGAACATTCTTGTGCAGATATCTCTTTGGGGTAGAAGTGAGATTGCTGGTTTGGCAGATGGCCAATTTTATAGTGTTACTTCATTTTTATCATTATTAAAGAGGAAAAATATTCTACATAAATGCAGTGTCCACAAAGATGATCTATTCCTTCTCATAGAATGTTAGATTACCTATTTCAGGTTGAACATTCTCGCTAGTTCTCTCACTTGCACACTGTCTCTTTTTTTTAAATTAAGAGCGACTGAAAGAATTTTCAAGTCTCACTGATTAAAAGATGTGAACACACAGATTTTTCCCGCCCTCTCATGAAATTAAACAAACAACACGACTGTGAGATTCCGTGAGACTTTGGGGAGAGAAGTGAGGAGGAGTGGTGGGTGAAAGCTGCCTCCCGAAGGTGAAATGTCTTTACAAACTGGAAAACCCTTAGCCATATGTACTAAGCAAATAAGATTTTGTTGCTTTCAATTATTTCATCAAAGTTTTACATTTAGATTTGCATTCTGACCTGTCTTCCTGTTACAATTCTCTAGTCAGGAAATGTCATTTTCTTTTTTTTTTTTTAATTGTTGTCCACAGAATTTTAAGTCCTTTACTGACTAAATATATTCACCCTTACCTTCTCAGAAATACAGCTCTCAGTGTAGTGTGCAACAATCTGGTATATGTTCATCATAATTGCCTCTTCATCCCAGATTACCAATGGAAGACCTTCTTCCTGGGGCTACTTTGCAAAAGCATCACCGTGGTTAAATTAAGAAGAAAAGAAAAAGAACTTTGAAGAACTGCAGTGCTTATAGAACCAACCTTGATGTGAGGAAAAGCAACAGGCAGCTAAATAGAAAATCACTGTGGTTCTTAGGTGAATGTCAATCAATCTTCTATTCTATGACTTTAGCCTTAGCTTTAGAGTAAACTCTCACTTCTCTGGCTTTTCTAGCTAGCTCCTACCTAGTACCATATTTTCTGTCATAATATGAACAGTTAAAAGTAATTACTAAAGTTTTTATCATAGTTCCACATCAAGTATACTATTTTAAACGTTTAAATATTAATTTAGCTGTTCAAAATTTAAAAATTCATCAAACAGGTTAATATCTATGCTAATGCAGGGGAAATCACACTTTTCTTTAGTCCATGAAAGAAAGATAACAAAACTTTTAAATATGGAAAGTAAGACAAAAATCTTTCTTAAATAAATAATACTGTCTAGATTATATATGTATGCTCCTTCAGATGACTTCAATGTCTCCATAATGAATACTTTAAAAGTATCCAAAATGTCTCAGTGACATCACCCTTAGAGCCAGGACACACGTCTAATAGAAATTGGGTGACATAATGCCTAAAATTATGCACAAAGGAATTGTCACTGGAACTGAGCAGTGTTAAGAAATACGAATTTCTCTCCCCTTTGAAACGTCATACCTTAATACCACTAATATAACAAGATCTATATAGTATTCCATAATTTTGTTAAAGTCATACATATTTCACAGTTCTCATTTGATCATTCTCTGTGAGGTAGGAAAGATTTATACACATGTATATGTGACTGTCTCTCCCTTGGGTCACATTGCTAGCCTGCCAAATACTCCTGCACGTGTAGACCTGCAACTTGGACATTCAGCATTGAAGTTAAAGCATAAAAAAGAGCTACCACTTCCATAAAAATAAAAGAACTAGACATGTGTCTACTCAGGCATGTACAGACTGAGGAAGATTATCAGTTTCAAGAGAAAAGGAAAGGGGAAATGTCCCCAACAAGAAAACAAAAACACAATATACTAGACTGTGTTATGAAATCCCCAGCATCACAGGACGGCCTTTTGATTAAACCAGTTCTCTCTGGGGATTACTTGTGCTCTTCTCCAGATCCAGAATCCACACTATCAAGAGACTCTGAAGGTCCCAAGAGACCAGCGCATATGTACTCCTGGTAGCTCCTAACTGCCCAGGAAGGACCTAACTGAGTCTCACCTCCTGACCACACAGTATCTCTCACCTGCCTGCCTGCTGTCTGCTCTCTGCCTCTGTCCTTGGGCTTCCTAGTTAAATATGAGGAATTAGCACTGTAGAACCCTCCTGGGCACCCATGCACGTGCAACCTTGAAATGCAGTGGAGTTCACACCCATGGGTTAAACTTTTAACCAATGGTAGACAGAGTTCAGAGAACCAAGTTCACAAATTCTTCCTCCTTTGTAAGTGACTCTCTCTCTCTGTCCTGCCTTGAGCACACTTACAGCAATGCTACGGATGTACAGTTTATACAGCTGCTCAGAGGCATGGTCCCAAGAGCGAAATGATCGGTCACATTTAACAGTTGCCAGATAACATATCTGCACATGAACTCTCTGCTCTTTCCTGCTTTACACCCCTCGTCCCACACTCCTACTCTCTGTAGTTATACCCCCTTTAAAATAATAGCATATTAGCTGTCTTCCACAAGCTTTGTCTTTCTAGACCTCAGGAAAAGACACAAAACCAAGTGCCATGTGGATGTGAGGCCCTAATCACATTATGAAGTAAGAGAGCATACTGCCGAGAGATTGACAATCTGGTATCAATCTGTCAAAATGTCTATTGATCCGATTTCAGTAAGAAACTGTTCTTATAGAAACACGTTCATATTCAAAGGCTCATGGAACTCCCACAAAGTATATGAGCCCAAAGTAAACTCATTACAAACTGGAGATCATATCCCAAGGATCACCATCTTGCATCACCTGTTATCCAACGCCTGAACACACATGTCTCATAGTTGGTGCATTTTTATAGTTGCTTATGGCAGGCGGGTGAGTTTGGAACCAGTTACTGAACCAAGGTCAGAAGTGAAGTTTCCACAGCACTGTGTTGAAGAACAGAAGCACATGGTGGGGGATGAAGAGGGTAAAGGGGGTCAAATACATGATCACCAAAAGCGACTAAACTTTGAATGGTGAACATACAATGCCATCTACAGATGACCTATTATAATATCATACACTTGAAACTTACATAATTTTATTACCAACTATAACCCCAATAAATTTAATTAAAATATTTCAATTCAACAAAAAGAACAGAAGCACCAGCTGAAAAACTAGAAACTAACTATTCATCAACACATAACTGGTTTGATAAATTATGCCGCATACTTATCTTTAAACTCTATCCTGCCTTTAAAAGTGATGACATGAAAAGTCATCTAAGACAGACTGTTAAATTTTAAAAATCGTGTTCACAAAACCATTTTTACATGTGTACATGTATATGTGTATGTGTATGGAAACATATAGAAATAAAACTGCAAGGATAAATTTAAAACTACTAATCTATTGTTACTTTAAAGAGTATGACTGGGAAAATGCCGTGCATATATACTTCGTGTTTTATTCCATGTGCATTCGTGCTATTTGGATCTTTCACAATGCAATGATACTTCTTAAAATAAAATAACTCAGAGGACTTTGTATTGGTAGGTTTCTCAGGAATCACTGTCTACACTTTCACTCCTTCTGAAACACCTGCTGTAACTTCAAGTTGAAAGCATCTGCAGTGAGAAACGTGGAAACTGGACAAATTTGCAAAACTATGATTACGTTTAGGGCCCTTCCCTGCAACCTTTCCGTCTTGACATCTGATCTGTGTAGCCGTCTCTCTCTGCCCCTTTCAGCATTTTCGAGTGCTCCTCTCTGAAAGGCTCCTTCCTTGAAACTGACACACAGGATCTGCCCCCTCCTGCAAATCTGACATGCTAAATTCGAGGGAAGATTTGGGTAGTAAACACTTGACACAATTTATTTCTTTTCAAGTTGGGAGACTCAGAGTCTCCCCCAGGCCACGGTTTGAATATTTGAAAACTACTTTAATGGCTTTCAAAATCTTGACAGGCACAGGGATTCAGAACATACCAGCCATATGTCAAACTAGATCAGCCCCTCTGTCTCCAGCAATGATTGATACTATCTTATAGGATGAGTTCCCAAGGAGTGATGCCCTCAAAATAAGCTAGTTCAAACAAAAATTCTTTTCCTGATCTTACGGAAAACACTTTCAGTTTTTGCCCATTGAGTTTGATGTCGGCAGTAGGTTTTTTGTATGTGGCCTTTATTATGTTGAGGTATGCTCCCTCTATTCCCTCTTTGCTGAGTGTTTTTATCATAAATCGGTGCTGGATTTTATCAAATGCTTTTCCAACATCTATTGATATGATCGTGTGACTTTTGCCCTTCATTTTATTTATGTGATGTATTATGTTTATTGATTTGTGCATATTGTACCATTGTTGCATCCCTGGGATAAACCCCACTTGATCATGGTGTATGATCTTTTTAAAGTATTGCTGGATCCAGTTTGTCAATATTTTGTTGAGGATTTTAGTACCTGTGTTTATTAGTGATATTGGCCTGCAATTTTCTTTGTTTGTTGTGTCTTTGCCTGGTTTTGGAAATAGAATAATAGTGGCCTCCTAAAAAGAGTTTGGGAGTCTTCCCTCTTCTTGAATTTTTTAGAATGTTCAAGAAGGATAAGAGTTAGTTCTTCCTTGAATGTCTGGTAAAATCCGCTTGTGAAGCCATCTGGTCCAGGGCTTCTGTGTGTCAGGTTTTTTGATTACTGCTTCAATCTTGCTGGTTGTTATCAGTCCATTGAGGTTTTTTGCTTCTTCTTGATTCTCTTTCAGAAGATTGTATTTTTCTAGAAATGTATCCATTTCACCCAGGTTGTCCAATTTCTAGGCAAATATTTGCTCATAGTAATTTCTTACAGTCCTTTGCATTTCTGTGGTATTAGTTGTTATTTCTCTTCTTTCATTTCTGATTTTATTTGGGTTCTCTCTCTTTTTTTTCTTGATAAGTCTGGTTAAAGGTCTCTTTTCAAAGACAAAGCTACTGGATTCATTGATTTTTAAATTGGTTTTTTAATCTCTATGTCATTTAATTTTGCTATGATCTTGATTATTTCCTTCCTTCTACTCACTCTAGGCTGTGTTTGTTGTTGTTGTTCTAGTTCTTTTAGATGTAGGGTTAGGCTGTTTGAGATTTTTCTATCTTCTTTAGGTAGGACTGTATTGGTATGAACTTTCCTCTCAGGACTGTCTTTGCTGTGTCCCCTAGGTTTTAGGTTGTGTGTTGATTTGTATTTGTTTCCAGGTACTTTTTGATTTCTTCCTTGATCTCACTGTTAACTCATTCATTATTTAATGTTTTTGAGTTTTTTCTTGAGGTTTGTTTCTAGTTTCAAGTCATTGTGATCTGAGAGGATGTTTGATATGATTTTAATTTTCTTGAATTTGTTAAGGCTTGTTTTGTGTTCTACCATGTGGTCTATCTTTGAAAATGATCCATGTACATTTGAAAGGAATGTATATTTTGTTTCTTTGGGGTGAAATGTTCTGTAAATATCAATTAGGTCTATTTGATCTAGAGTGTCGTTCAATGCCACAATATTCTTGTTGATGTTTTGTTTGGAAGATCTATCCATTGTTGACAGTAGGGTGTTAAAATCCTCTGCAATGACTGTATTGCTGTCTATATCTTTCTAAAGTCCTCCAGGATTTTCTTTATATATAGCTGTTCCTATGTTGGGTGCATATATGTTTACAAGGGCTATATCCTCTTATTGGACCACTCCCTTAAGTATTTTGAAGTGACCTTCTTTGTCTCTTGTTATGGCCTTAGTTTTGAAGTCTGTTTTGTCTGATACAATAATTACTACTCCAGCTTTTTTTCATGTCCATTTGCATGGAAAAAAATTCCATCCCTTCATTTTCATCCTTTGAGAATCTTTTCTCAAAGGTAATTAGAACTGGAAATGACCTAGGTCAGCCAACCTTTTCACTAACTTCCACCTTTCTCCTCATCACCACTATATAAAATTGACCACCCTCATCAATAAGAGTTCCTCTAATTAAACTACTAGGAATATAATATAGTCACTGGTAAATATTTTTATCAAAAATGTATGCTAAATATCCCAGTCTTACTTAACTTCATAAATGTGTCATCAATATGATAGCCCAGTATACATCTCATTGTCAGAATGTCTGGAATCTGGAGAGAGATTGCCTTAATTCCTGGACCGGCCCTATCAATCATCAGTTGTGCAGCTTCAATCAAGTTATTTAACGTTTCTGGGCTTCTGTTTTTCTCATTAGTGAAATTTGGATTATAATGATACTTATGGGATTGTTTAAGATTTAAATCATTTGTTTTTGAAGTACACAGACATAGTGAATACTTGATATGTGTTAATTATCATCACCATCATCTTTATGGTCATCATTATTAATACCATCTCCTACATGTTTAAGTTATTTTACTCTTTCTTATAAACGATTAATGGTTTTCCACAAGTTGATTTATTTTCTATAGACTTTAAGAAATTTACCCTCTCTGGGATGCATGAATCCAAGAGTAATTGCTTATTTCTGTCACATGAATAATGGCTGAAACATCAGTAATGGACCCAAAACTCAAAGCAAGCACTTAGTGAGCTTTATTTGAGTTCACTCTTACTTGTATGGACTTGATGTAATAGTTTGCCAATGTGTCAGATGCCACAGTGAGTGCTCATTAGTTACCTATTCAATGAATGAGGATTTTATGGGAAAATATATATGACATGTTATAATTCCTATTTGATAGTAATAAAGCACTAGGATTTATATTAACAGATTAATAACCTTATGAAGGACTCTTTCTCATGTATAACATTTCCATCTACAACTGAGTTAGGAGGCAGAGATTTGAGGTTTTATATCTTGTTCTTTAGAAAGCAGTCTTCACTAGAAGGGGAAGCTCCAATCTCTAGTGCCAAGAAAGAACTGAATTTGAGATGCCTGCGTTCAGCCCACCATACCCATACCACTAATACTTCCGAGTTGTGGGACTAACCAATTCCACACGGAGTTTTTGCTTGCCTCCCTTTTGTGACTACTCTGCCACCTGATGTTCATTTTAAGATGACTCTATTAATTCAGAACAAAGAGGAATATCAGAGTCATGAGATAATGTGATTTTGTCTGGCCCACGCAATCCAAGGGTAATACACAGAGACTTGAATTAAGAAAGGATGTTGCCACAGGGAAAACTAAGGAAAATATTTACAGGCCAAGACAAGACTGAGAACCCAGTGTACTTGAAGAGAAAAGAATGAGGGTAAGAATGGTCTGAAATGAGATTGGGAAAGTAGCCCACAATGAGGGTACATAGATGTTAGTGGTTCTGTCAGACATTTAGACTTTACTCTGAATGAAGTGGGAAGTCACTACTAAAGAGGTCCCAAAAAGCTGAGACATTTTGGGGAGGGGGTGTGCTTTGGTATCTTTCTGGCTGTCAAGTGCAGAACACACTGAAGTGACCTGAGAGTAGACGAGAGAAGATTAAAAAACTGTAGATAGCATCTACCTCTCAGTATCCTTGGTTTTTGGTTATGAACACCCATTACATTTCCTGCTCTATAATGAAATAGCCTTGAGGTCAGACGCAATGTCAGGCTGATTATTTTACCCATTTACAATGCTTACAGTATCTCTTATTTCTCAAAACATTCCTTAAAAGAATGACATCTATGAAAATCATTGGATTCCCATGGTTATCAACATATTTTTATTAGGCAATTTTAAATCATTGCTTTGCTTTTAACTGTAACATTTTTTCCATTGTTGCAAACTAAAAGTCTTCCAAATTGGAGACACGGCTTAATCAAAACACTTGGCCAAGCAGCACAGACCCTCACCGATGCATCACGGGAGTACAAAAAGGAGCATTTATAAAATGGCCCCTGGAACATACGGTTCTGTGGAAAAACACTCTTTCGTTACCCATGTTGGCCATCCTTCATCAGCACAATACTTACATCAGACTAACAGCATTTTGTAATGCTCCCGGTGAACAACATCTGGACATTTGACATGCATATGCCTTGTAAAATCTGCATAGTATTTCAGTCATTGCATAATCTTGCTTGACAGAGATGAGAGACAAGCCACACCAGCAACCTCTCAGCTTTCTTTCCTTTGATCTCAAATTTACTGTGCTGCATTCCTTCGTAAAAAGGAAAAGACCAAGTCTCATCTATCATTTCTGAACCAATACGCATAAATTTGGCTGATGCTGTCCTCTGATTGTAAATCTCCAGGCAATGAGGACGGGACACAACGCAAGCCTGACGAGGACTGTAAACAGCACTTCGTAACCAGAAGCTGCAGCCTCACCATCAGGAAAGGGGTGGCACAATGAATAGTAGATAAGGCCTACAGGGCTCCCGAGGGAGAAAAGATGCAATTTGGACTGTTAAAATTACGTGACTGTCTGCTTTCCTATGATTAAGTCTTCACAACACATACATAGTTACATTTATCTAAAATCTAAAAGTAAAAACAAGATGAGAAATTAACCAAGTGCATTTTATAACGGACAATTCAGTGAGTTTCTCAGACATTATGCCACTTTTTTAATTTTACATTTTATACCATTATAAAAGGATCCATTGGTTATCTGGTGTTTGATCACTTTTTCCCTCTTTGATGCAAAGTCCAATAAAAACACTTACAATTTTTTTGAAAGCCTGAAAATTAATGATGGTCTTTTAAGGAAATTCTGGAAAGTAGAGGTTTTTCATGTTTCTTTGAAAAGGCTAAATTCAAACATGCTTATTTAGTGCCGATCATATCTCTTTCTGCTATATTTTAATCTCATCTTGGTCCAATTACAGAAACAATAGGAAAATCAATGGACTTGATATCTTGACCATTGTATTTTTTAAATAAAATCCTAGTTGCCATAAGACAGCAGATCTCATTTAAATATTCTTGGTCCACATTAACTCTCCTCAGTAAATACAATGTTTGGGAATCACATTAACTTTTCCAATTAATAGTGCTGTATAACAAGTCATTCCCAAAGAAACGACATTTTTAAAAATTCAGCTAATGGATTCTGTGTCTTTAAAGTATAGCAATTATAGCAAGAACAACCTGTAACTGCCCTGTATCTGAAGCCTCAAGTGGAAAGGTACAAAAGCTGAGGTCACTTGAACACATATGGCTGAAATTACCTTAAGGAGTCTAATGGTCCATGCTGGCTGCAGACTAAGACCACAGCAGGGGAAGCTGATCAGAACATGTCACATAACCTCTTCATGAGGCCTGCATTTCCTCACAGGATGATACCCTTATATCATGGCTCAGAGCTCCAAAGGCAAGTTTCCCAGAGAACAAGCCAGAAATCCTGTTGCTTTTTATGACCAGGTCTTGCAAGTCATGTTACATTACTTCTGCCACATTCAGTTAGTTACAAACTAACCGCAAGCTGGCTCAGATTCAAGGAGAGGGAAATTAGGGACCACATCTGGATGTCAGAGTGGAAAGGTACAAAGGAACACAATGGATAGGAGATGCACAGCCACATTTGGGAAATCTAATCTCCTTCATCTCCTTTTACATTTCTGATGTCAACTGGAAGTTACTTCAATAAAGGTATTGCTCAAGCAACAGCAGTAACCAGAGCAGACAACCTGTGCTTACTATGTTAAAAGGGGGGCTTTGCTACTGGGAATATTTTGCACACATTTATTCTAAAGAAATTTGGGAGACCCCCTAGAGAAGACTTGCTACGTAATAAACATGAACTAGTTTTACCATCTTGAGCTCATAACCTAGCTCCAAAATACAAAGTGAGGAAATAGTGCATAAGGCAAAATAGTAGTTAAAATAATTTTTGTGAACCCCATTGAACTGAATGGACTTGCAGGGTTCATAAGTTTATTATGAGGGAAAGAAACCAGGGAGAAGATATATATGTTCTTGAAGCATTAAGTGAGGACTCCACATTTATAAGTTTTTCAGGCTGGGGGAGCAGGACATACTAGCTACGCGTCCATCCTCTGACTCCTACTTAGTCCAAGCCGCCCGCTTTCTCACCTCCTCGACTTAACAGCCTCCAAAGTGGTCTCCTCGCATCTCCATTTGCCTCACTCCAATCCCTCCATCACAGAATACAGAGTAGTTTTTTTTTTCTTCATTCTTATTGCTGACACTACTACAGATATCCCCATTCCCCCCCTTTGCTGCCTCCACCCAGCCCTTGCACCCCCTTCCCTCTGGCCAAAGTAGTTTTTAACAAACCTAATCAGCTCTTTCTTCTGCTTAAAATTTTTCAATGGCTCCCCAGTTGCAAGCCCACTTCTCTCCAGGCCTTGCCCCTGCTCTCATACTTTCACTTCCTGTGGGGGATTTCCCAATCGCCAGCACCCTCTGTAGTGGCTGAGCTACTGACATCCCTCTTGCCAACTGCTCTGAACTCCCGTCACTCTCTAAACTCTACTGTTTTTCTTAGGCCTCACATCTCTGGATGCATTTACCCTTCTTCCTGCTATCCCCTAACTCAAACACCTGGATGGAATGGCTCGTATACTCCAGCATCGCTAGGAGTTCCCTTGTGCCCTGTATGTCTCTTGTCCTGACACTCATCAGATCTTACAACACTCATCAAATGTCTCTTCCTTTCTCTAGAACGTAAATGGCAAGAACATAGACTAAGAACATCCTGACTGCCACAAAGCCTCTAGAGCAGTGTACAGTTCAAAATAAGAGCTAGATAAGTATCTGTTGAAAGAGTACATTTTTAAAAATAATTTTCAACTTGTTTTTCAATTTCTTCAAAAGTGCATTGCCAGAATTTCCAACCTACATTTTTATATCATCATATATGCACGTGGGTTGTTTTTCTCCTCTTTTTAAAAGTTTCTATAAATAGTAACCACTAGGGTAAATTCCACAGTGTTGAGAATAATTCCAAATCTTTTCATCAATACCAAAATAAATGTCATTGCTTGCTCAGGTGTACCATTTCCTCATCCATTCTGTCCTATAGTCTTAGCAACCCTTTGCTTGGGAAATGCTTCATCTCCATTGTACCTTTCCTTTCAGAGCTGTTAAGGTTTTGATCTCTAAGGTTTTTTTGTACAATCATGTATTTAGGCTATAGGTTCTCATGTATTTAGGCTATAGGCTGTCCCTCTGTCTCTCCATCTGCCAAGCACACACACTTTCTCTCTCTCCCTTTCTCCCCTCTCCACCTCCTTTTACAATAATTAGAACTCTGAGTGTGAGCCTATATTTTACAGCAGGATTGCAAATCAAACAGGCTGAGGTGATTTTGCAACATAAAGAGAATTTTGTGATGTTCTCAGGGGCAATAAAAGCTATACTTTGAAAATTTCTTAGGGCAGAAGGGCAAGAAATGGACTACATATCAAAAGAGTTAAATACCTAAATATGTAACTTTAAGTGCATTTGTGGATGAAAACTATTTCCTGGAGTTTAACGGAAAGCAGTGCTTCATTTGGTTTACTTCACAGCACAATATTTCAGAATCTATGATTATGCCAAAGGCATGGTTATTACCTTAGTGGATGGAAAGGTCAAAAAGAGCACGCACACCCGGACACTTCAGCAGGAACCTCAATTATGGTACCCAAAAGTGGAAAAGCAAGTGGGTATTACATTCATCTGAGCAAAACCATCCATAATTTAGAGGAAGTGAACACCTCCAAGTTCAGAATGTATGAGGAGAAAAACATAACTTTGTCAAATTCTTACAAGACAGAGGTTACACAGGTTAATAGCATGTCATATGGATTCAGAAAATAGAATCCTTCAGTCAAAATATTCTCCCACATTTAGAAGAAAAGCACAAACAAAAAACAGCTATAATAAAAGCCTTACATTACTACTATTTGAAATAACTAAACCATTTGTTAAAGACTTCCAGTTCTTAACTACACTTTTTTGTACTGTTGAGTGATTAGTTCCTTTCAGGGGATGGGGGAAAGGATGGCTATTTGTTAATAAGCAAAGTTCCCTGTTAAGCTATTTGTTAATGAAACATGAGAGAGACTCTGGCTAATTCCCTTTAGTAGTTGTGGAGACCGTAGTTAATGTATACTTGGTAAAAGAGAATGAGAAAAATGCTTATATAAAAATTAATGCTTTAATACAAGTTAAAGGATTAATTAATACGGTAGATACAA
>VMDR010015627.1:0-22078 GCA_007922815.1 Macrotus californicus | reverse complement strand
GTTGTGTTTAACACCAAGCAATTCAATTTGCATAAAGTTTCAAGCAAATGCCTGATTGGCTTGGCCAATGGGAGGGAATCTGTGACTTCATTACCCACATCTCCTAAGAAGTATTGGATTGGCCAAAAAGCCCATTTAGTTTTTTCCATAATAAAAGACACCTTTTTCATTTTCACCAAGTTTATTGATTTGGATATTTGGATCATGTCAGCTCTCCCTCGAGGTGTAACGTTGATTGTTCTCAATTAATGACTTGACCAGATCACTGTCAACTTTACCTGGTCCACCCAACCCAACTGTGGAGCATCCTCCAGAGAGAAGTCTCCAGCACAAAACTCCGCAAACCACCTTTGACACATTCGATCTGCCACAGCACTTTCTCCACACACGGCATGAATCTTTTTTGCATTTCAGTTGCCTTTCTTGAAATAATAACACATAATATGTTGAAAATGTTGCATATTTTCTTCCATCCTCAGTATTAAAATGGCTACACAAAAATTCACCAGTTTTGATAGTTTTTTTAAATGCATGCTGATATGAGAGTTACCACAATACAATCTAACAAAATTGTCTTGAATGAAGTTAAAGATAACTATCCACTATTAGAGCCATCTCATAGGAAAAAAAAATGAACTTTTTGGCCAACCCAATACTTACCATGTTTTCAACCAAAAGCTTTATCATGACCCTAGAGTATCTGGACTCAACTTACTTTATTCTCCTAAAACTGAAAGCATTTTTAATTGCAACAGCACTAATTTCTCATATGAGTGACAAATCAAACATTCTAGGGTACAATAGTTCTTTTTTAAAAAAGGAAACACATGATATCAAAAAGAGGGAAAATGATTTATGTGAAATGAGTCTCGCAGGAAAAGCATAGCAAGGCGTGCTTGCGGGGCCTTACATGGGGCTACAATTGGTTAGCTCCGGGCAGAGCACTCAAAGCCGTGCTGATAAGCTACTAAGAGCTAATATCTCAAGACTACCCATAACCCATCCCTTTTAAAAGAATTCTTTTCAGACTCATTATGCTGGAATAAAAGAGGGACAACATCTAGTATTTAAATATCAAAAACCATGCCCCATAACTTGGTTCCTCAATTCAAGGCTGGATTACTCGGTGCCCTTCGCTGCCACCCCTAAATTATTTAAGGAAAACTAAGTGACCTAAATTCTTCTTCTGCCTGAATTATTTAGGACACAAATGTCTTCTGTTGAACGCTCTTGTGGCCACACTTTGCGTCTTGGCCTCAGTGAATTAGCAGAATTAGCTTTAATGCAATAACACCAAAGGAACAGTTAGAAGGTTAGAAATAATACATGAAGTGATTGTTATTGTTATTTTCTTATGGGAATGACAAAGTAGTTATCGGCAATAATATACATTTCTTATTTTTTTTCAGCAAAGATTTGTACTAACAAGAAATTGCGTCTGCCCCTCTCTCTCTCTCTCTCTCTCAGCTTACATGAAAGCCAGTTGCAATAAATGTTCCTGTGCCAAATTTTTAACTCACTTCTAAATCTGCCATTGCTAGTGCAGGTTTCCATTTACCTATTACAGAAGCTTATATTAACAATAATATACTTACCAGTGTGGCCAATTACTTCGTTGAAGAGAACTTGGCAATCTGTTGTTGGATGTGGAGCCCAGTGCATTCTCTCTCTGGCATAGCTTTGATTATATTGTTAGGATAATATTGTGCTTGGTTTGTCCCACAGGTTTAGGAACACACTACCACAAAGCCCTACTAGAACCTCATTTTTGTCATGACATCTAATTGTATTGCATTTAGCAAGTCCAAAACCACAAGTTTCACATTTTATTTATCTTCTGATCTTCTTACCCCTTAAGGAAGTGGGAGATAGGAGGAGTAAGCTCAGTTAAAAGTTCCAAAATCACAGGATGTTACGAAAAATAAAAATGTGGAAGTGCCTAAATGAATCAGAAAGGGAATAAGCGAGAATGGTATTGGTTTATTCATTAGATATTCTCTTACATCAAATTAAGATATTCTCTGAATTGAATAGTATTTTAAATATGATGAACATTCTCCCTGGGTAGGTATCTCTGTTGGTTAGAGCACTGCATCTTGATACAGCCAAGGTTGGGGGTTCGATCCCCAGTCAGGGCACATACAGGAAGCAACCAATGAATGCATAAATGGGTACAACAACAAGCTGATATGTGTGCACAATCTCACTCTCTCTCTAAAATCAATTACATTTTTTAAATAAAAATAAATGTAATGAACATTCTTTATTAATGGTTTATTGTTGCAAGAAACAGAACACTAACTCAGAAAACGTTAAGAAAAAGAAAAAATAGCTGAGATAGGCTGAGGAGATAAGACTTACAACATGGACACAGGGGTACTTTTTACAACCCAAAGGCCACACATCTAGGTCACCAAAAGAGACTACGGCAAGGAATTAGGAAGTTATAGCATTCTCACTGAACCCTGGAGCCTGCTTCTCTCTGGACTTTCTCTTTATCTCCTTGTCTCCTTAGATTAGTTTCCTTGTCCACACAACACAGAGAGCTCAGCTAACCCAGAGTTCCCAAGGTTAGACCCAGTACGCTCAAAAGAAGCTCAGACTGACCTACAATTTCCTACAGGGAGAATCTTATCAGCCTCACTTCAGCCATTTAAATGCCTTCTTGTGGCCGAATCAACTGTGAACAAGGATCTCATTATGTGGCTTTGGGGACTAGCGTTGTCATAAGTTTCCATAGCAAACAGAGAATTCATTGGTTCAGGAGCTAGGCAGACAGTCAGTATATGCACACCACAGAAAGCTGCAGCTAAACCATTTTAGGGCAAGTTGTCATTGTAGGTCATGGCCTTTAATAATTGGCATTCTTAAAGCAGTTTTCCAAACACTAAGAAGTTATGCTTCCAGAACTCTGTATTTTGCGCACTTAAGTATAAGATACTTTGTAAATTGTGTTTAATTTTCTCCTCCTAGTGTTTGCCAGTATTTTTCAGGTTTTTACATCTGAAACAAAACAGAGTTTTCTGTACTTGCCTTTGAAAATTGCCAACATCAATTTACTATAACCTCTGCCTTCCTCTGAGGTCTAATCCAGCACTACCTGTAGGTGTTGACTGGAAAGTCAAAGACTACATTCTTCTCCCATGATTCTCTTCTTTGTATGGTTCAGGTTAGAGCTTGCCAATGAAAAGCTTTTGCATGAGATTTGTAAAGAACCAGTGTTTTCCAGAGGAAGTTGCAGTCTGATGTGTGGACAAATATGGGACTCAGAGTCTCCTTAGGGAGGTCAGGGACCACCAGCCTCACCTCTGAAGTTGGAACGAGCTCATGGTAGCTTCTTGGAAATGCTTAAGAATTGCAGCAGTTTCCAGGTGAGGGCTTGAGAACCATCATTTGATGCTTCATGCTGAAATCTTCAAGGTTGGCTTCCTTGACACCCACTCTTCCAACAACTGGTATCTCCTCAATCTACATATTAAATCTTTTATTCTACGATGCATGAGTGACTTTTCTGTGGTCAAGATTACACAATGTCCAATTAAAAACTGTTGGGACCCGCTGTCAGCTTTAACTGCTTCCATAGGCAGTAACATGTACAGTCCTCCAGAATCAACGCTCTTACTCTAAAATCAAGTTCAAGGCACTCAGCTGCATCATTTTCATCTCAAATAACACTTCTGCTTGTAGGATCTGGAGTCTGATCACTCTTACCCAGGGTAACCAAACTTTTCAGTTTTCAAACTCGGAAGTGCCACAAAATTTGTTTGTATTTTTTAAAGAAAAGTATAGAACTATTACTTTTTTATATATCATGTCCCCTTAAAATATCCAGAAGTCTGTGGGAATAAAACATGGCGATGATTATAAGTTAGTCGTAAAGACTGACACCCCGGTCATGGCCAAACAGCGGCCTTCCTAATTTCAACCTTTCTCCTTCACGTGCTCCTTCGGATATGACTGCCAGCCCCGTTGCATCCTCTCAAAGTGTATAGAGGCAAAATATCCTTATTTTTGGAACCCGTTTGGAACCCTCATTTCCCTCCACTGATAGAAGCCTTAGTATATTATACATGACTCATCTTTCCAGACTTCTCTAGTATTTGCTTTCATTAAAACTGTTCTTGGCTCCTGGATTTGCCTGGAATACTGAATTTGAATTAAGTTCACATCAGAGCACTGGGAGAAACAGGCACAGTATAAATAAATCAAGCAAAATGAATAAAGCATTAGGTGGGCTCTGCAAAGGGGCAGAAGTGTGTGTGTGTCTTCAGGAAACTCAGTAGGAGATGAATCGTTTTTGGAAAGTGTGTGCACGGTGTGGAAAAGGCTTCAGAGGAGCCAGCCAGAGGCAGTGCGTCTCTCATTCACACTGCAGTGGCCCGTCCAGCTCAAATCTGCATGTCTTTGAAAACCAGCTGTGGAAACCCTCCTTTTTCACTTTGAAACCAAAGGCACTGGATTCTACCACCAATTTTGCAATTAAAATAAACATGTCTGCTGACAGTTTAGTATTCTCTCGGTTACAATTTATGAAAGTGATGAGATAAAGTGTACAGTTAATTAGAAAATGCTGGTCAGGATATATTCATAGTTATCAAAGTCTTTCTCTATGAAAACCTTTTCAGCAGAATTTGACACTCAGCGGTCGGTTGTCATGTTGTTGCAATCCTCCTGTAGTTTCAAGGGAAAGCCTGTTTTTCAAATGGCAGTGATTTCCTTACCTTGTTTTTTTTTTTTATTATGGAACGATGTCTACATTAAAACAAAACAGACTTCTAGGACAGGGTATGTCCAGCAGTAATAAGTAGCGGCACATTCACCAGCATCCACAACCCCGAAAAAAATATCACTGCACTTCACCCAGATCAGCTACGTTGGCAAGAGTTGGAAAAATGTCTGTAAGACTGAAAAACAAAAAGTGGCCATTTTATTTCAATTACATTTAACCTTCCATTTGTTGATGAACTTCACTGTTCACTACTTTGGAGAAAAAAGTGATTAACCTAATTGCATGCTTTGATTTTTAATCATTTTTTCTTTTAATCTTGGCAGATAATATATGAGTGCCTATAGTATATTTTCTAAATATCATTAAGCAGCAAATTTGGAGTAAACACTCTAGTTCATCTCTTGGCTCTCAACACTACAGTTTGAGGAGGAAGAAGGCATGAAACTAATAAAAGGAGGCTGTTCCCTGCTCAGAAAAGTTAAATTAAACTGAAAGTCCTCTAGGGCAGAGTGCGAGAGTCATCCTCTAACTAACTGCGCACAAGCTCTAAGCATAAGAGGCAAAAAGAACTTTAAAAGAAAGCCCCTGACTACGTTAGATCTCAGGGGAAGACATTTTACTAAAAGCTTGCCATCAATTTTCTTGTCAAATCGTCTAATTATGTGAGTTTTTTCAGCTCTCCGAATGTCAGATCTTCTGTCTTTGAGCTCATAATCTATCCTGCTTCACCACTCACACACACAACCCTAGAAATATGTGAAGCCTTTGTGTTAACACTTCCCATGTGAAGAAGAATTGATAGAATTATTTGAAACAAGATCTACAAATACAGACAAGGAAATTACATGGGGGGAACCATACTTACACATGTTTGCAAAATAGTGTTCATTGTGTTCACTGGATCATTATTTGAGCTGATGAAAATCAGTTTAAAACCTCTTCTAAAGTGGTCAGATGAGGTGTCAACACCGGTACGATCTACCAAATAATAGCTAAACCTTATGTCACTTGTCTTTAATAAGCACAACTACATATTAGAAGAACCACAGCGTAAAGGCATTCCAGTTCTTCATTTTAGAGTTGCCTATTTTATTTTAATGATGATTTGCCTATCTTATTTGAATGATGATGAATATCTTTCACAGCATTTCCCTACATCTCAGATTAAATGATTATTAGTATAAGACAAGCAGCAAAGTGTATTTTGAACCACTAAGAGAAATATTAGCACACCGATGCAACAATGTGATTCAATTTTATGTTCATTACATGTTTTCGGCATGTCGATTCTTAGCATGCCAGAAGGTAAGGCCTCTGCTGAGCAGCGCTGAAATTTCCAGCCCCTGGAAAGAAAAGTGGAGGAGCTGCAGGGACATTTGTGACTATGCTTTAGCATGAAGCCAGTAACAGAATCAGAAACTGCAAAATGCATAGGTCACAAGCGTAGTTCTTGTGCTGCTTAAAACCTATGCAAATGTTTGGGAGTTAGCTTGTCTCTTTCATTTTGTAATCTAAACATCTCAAATTCTGTCCTAACCTTTTTCAATAATCTTCCAAGGTGAGTATTGGAATGAGTTTCATTCATTTGCTCCTTTTTAGCATCTTTGTGCTATTTGGAATGCACATCGCATTTTTTCTATACAACACAACAGAGATAATTTGGCAAACCAGAGGAAGAAATAATTGCCTCTGAGGGACAAAAAATGTTGAGATAGACGTACATTGATGCCCATGTGTGGGAAATTTTAAGTAATGTCAAAAAATTTGCACTTATAATTTGAATTGTGGTCGCCCTTCCTTTATTTAGAGAAATAATAATTTTTGCCCACCGTGAAGTAGAATTTAGGAACTAATCATCACTTTCACACATATATACTTAAAATGTAGGAATAAATCATCACTTTCACATATACACTTTTTCACAGATGTTCCCAAGTCTTAAAAACATTTATATTGTTTCCAGCAAGATAATATATGCCAAACAATTATTGGCAAGGATTTTGTTTCCTCTCGTGTGGAGTAAAAAGAACACGAAACTGAGCCAAGGTCTTTAGGAAAATTAGAAGACCACTTGATTCAGGCTCTCCCTTCCGTCTGGCGACTGCATGGGCATGGTCTGGGCAGTCAAAAGCCTCCTCTAATACCTTCCCCTTCCTGGGGAGTGGGTCTGGAGGCTTCGATATCCCTACCCTCCTTCTTGCACCCACTGTGTG
Source organism: Macrotus californicus (assembly GCA_007922815.1). Taxonomy (NCBI): domain Eukaryota; kingdom Metazoa; phylum Chordata; class Mammalia; order Chiroptera; family Phyllostomidae; genus Macrotus; species Macrotus californicus. The sequence continues at coordinate 15,136 of VMDR010015627.1, read as the reverse complement.
GCAACAATACCATTTTCCACTGATGAACAGGACCAATCCGTTAGCCAAAAAGTAATCTCTTTCAGGCCTCCCGTCAATCAGAAGCTAAAAATGGCCTTATCGAAATCTCCACGTTCAGTTCAATAGACCATTGTTTTGGCTCCTGATGGCAGCACTCTTCCTCTGAGTGCTAAGATGTCAATAACCCAGTATCACGGAGATAGGAAGAACACACAAATGTTTGAGCCGACACATTCTGATAATACGAGAAATAAATCAGCATTTACCATCTTGGTTAAGAGTGTATACTGCACCCTAAACTTTTAAGTTATTATTTGCCAACTTCCTCACTTCTTTTAATGTACAGTTACTTTCTTTTTCTAAACCAATGTTTCATGGAATAAATATCTTGGCTGATAAGGCATTTATTTACAGGATGAATACAAAAGCCCTGTGCTTTCAAAGCTTTTCACAATCTATTCCACACTATCTGTAATCCTATATGGCTGATGCTGAAATAATTACTTTAGAAATATTAGTTTAATCCTCCCAACAACCCTGTAAGTTAAGCATTAGTATTGCTTCTACTTTACAAATAAGAAAATGAGCCACAGAAAATGTAAGAAATGTACCTAAAGTCACACAGCTGGTAAATGACAGACTGGGATTCAAAACTGTAGAGTCAGAATTCACAGCCTGTGCTCCAAACCACAGTGACATACAGCCTATCCTCATCAGCTTTGGGATCACTAGAATGTGTAATGAATGCTTGCCATCTGCCAGACACTGTGCTAAGCACTTTTGCTTTCCACCTGCCTGATTCCATAGCCAGGCCAAGACTGTCCACCCACATTTTTGCCTATAGAAGTCCTAGCTATTATCACAGGCATTGCTTCAAGCTCGGTCTCCCCAGGAGTCTCCTGCATTCATACAGTATTCTGCTCTTTTCTAGCATTTAGCATCTTTCCTGCCTGCTAACCAATCATCCACATGACAGAGCTTATGTTCTGTTTATCTGGAACATGTCTTCCCCCCCAAATCACGGTGGAGACAAAGCCTCCTTACATTCATCTTTGTACCCTTCACAGTGCCTGGAACATTTTTGACATGGTGAGTCCTCATTCCAGAAACTCAAAGAGTTACCTTACTTATGACAATAATGTTACTTAAATATTTTATTCAGAAACTGAAGCGCTCCTGCTTCATAAATAGCCTCAAAAATCTTCCCCAGCCCCTATTTCTATAAACACGTGAAAAAGAAGAAAATGCGAAGAGAGGTGCTAGGAAAAGGTAACAGCTACTGGCAGCTGTTCACCCATTTATAACAGCAAAGGATTCATAGCAACTCCTGAAAAAGTACACCAAGTACAGACACGCTTACCTTGGGGAACAATGTTCTGAAAAGCAGACATATTTCTTTCTTAAGAATAAAGCATGCTATAATATTTCCTAGCCAGAAAACAAAAATATGACAGAAAATATATTGACAATTTTGTCCCAGGGTAAAATCTACAGCACACAGAAAACCGCTCAAAACAGACCTCCAAAGGTCAAACAAATATGTCAGCTTCTGAGCAATGAAGTGGCATCTGGACTTCCAGGGAACGGCAGCTTCGATTTTATACAACTGGTTCTCCAGGGGGCTTTTCAGCTTCACGATGTCTTCATCCATCAAGTCCAATGCAAAACAACTCAATGCACAAAACAACCAGCAATTTAAAAGAAAAACATTGAAAAGATCACTATTTTTCATCAGTCTTAACCTTTTACTTTTATTGTAGTAAATAAGAGTACACCTAATACCATTTTCCAGATTATACAAATAGCTTGCTTCTTGACAGATCTGTGTACCTCAGTTTGGGGGTACTCAGGTGCCATTTTATTGATATTCCTCTAACAAGGTGACAGGGAGAAAAGATTTTGATCACAAACAGGTAAAGGGACAAAAAGTAACAACTTCAGAGCCCAGATTGCTAACCGAGGCAAGCGCACTGCAGAGAATCTATATGGATTTTTTAGATGCTGATTAATATTAAGAGTAGGCTTCAGTTTTCTTACACAGAAGCAATGTTTTTAAAGCTTCTTATGTTCTTCTACAAAAGCTGTATTACTATTCAAAGTCACCTTGCCACCAAATCATGTATTTTGAGTTTTCCAATGTGTTCTCTGCTAGGTTTAATACAAGAGTTCAAAAAGTTCAGAATCTAGCCAGAACAAAAAAATTTTCATCAGAATGGAGGCACTTTCATATCCTAGAGGAATCATCTGAAGCATGGGTATTTCTCCATAGTGGAAAAAAAAATCTCTCAGCAAAAAATTCCAAGGAGGTTGGTGGTTCTCTGAAGGAAAGTGCTTCTTGATAGAAACCCACTGTGAAAGCTTCTGGAGAAGCAAGTCTGTGGCCTGCACAGTGAGAGTCTCTCTTTCTTTTAAAAATGTATTTTATTTCATTTTTAATGTGAATTGTATGTATTGTATATACTTAAGGCATACTACGTGATGATTTTGTGTACATATACACAGTGAAATGATTACTACAGTCAAGCTAACATGTCTCCTCGCACTGTTACATTTTTTTTGTGTGTGATAAAAGCACCTGAAACCTCATCTCTTAGCAAATTTCCAGCGTTCAATACAGTATTATTAACTACAGTCATCACGCTCTACCTTTGATCTCTAAAACTTAATTCATTCTGCCTAACTGCAACTTTGTACCCTTTGGTGAACATCTCCCTATTTTTCCTACCTCCCCACCCCTGGGAACCACCATTCTACTGTCTGCTTCCATGTATTCAACATTTTTACATTCCACTTACCAGTGAGGTCCTGCAGAAGACATTATGCTAAGTAAAATATGCCAAACAAAGAGACTGCCTCTTTCTAATGAGGCAGGTGTGGGAATTTCCCCCTTGTCTTCAGTCACTCGCTACAGGTCAAACAAGGCCTCCACTGGAAATGCTGGTAGCTGAGCAATACCCACTGCTGATGACCCTGAAGGGTGGTGAGGGAGGTGATGATGGATAACCTTGAGCCTATGACCAATGATGCCCCTGGTTACTGAAATGGTCACCTCAGTTAGCTAATGCTTGCTTAGCCAAATTCCACCTCACACACTTTCAAGGTTGGCAGAAGTTCCCCATTCCCTCTGTAATACCTTCCTACCAATGTCCTCTGCCTACTGAATGCTTCCAACCAGGACAGAGTCGTATCTGCCTACATAATTCTGACAAATATATCTCCCAAGAGTCAGTTTTGTTTCTTCACAAATTGGTTAGCCTAGTAAGTATTGGGTTTACAATCATATATAATGTATCCTTAAATAGCATATTAATTTTAATTAAGTGAAATAATTTGCTATAACTAAATATTGCATAGGCTTGTTAAATATGAGGGCAAAGAGGGAGATATCTATTTTATAGAAAGTATGTTTAATGCTTTAGAAATAACTTCATGAAGTCAAGTGCTTTGAAAAACATTACTGTCAGGTCATTGTGGGTGAAGAAACTACAAAAGATCAGGAGAAACAACCCCCCAAATTACATTCACATTCAGGGATCACATTCAGATTGCTTGCCAAGAGAGTCTTAATTTTCACGCCACTTCAAGGAATTCCAGAATGGCCCTTTTGAAGTTTGTACCTGAAAGACCAGACAAAATTCTAATCAGTTTACTAATAATTTACCTTTTTTAAAAAGACCTCGATATGACAAAAAGATTTAAAATAAATATGCATTTATATTTATTAGGTACTTGTCTTTTTTTGATTCCCCCCTTTAATCTTTTCTAAAAATATGTTCATGGACCACCCCAGCCCTGATTATATGACTGTATATCTTTTGCCAGTGATGAGCATTGCCTGGCTTTTGGAATCAGTGAAGAGGTGCAGAGAGGAACGCAGGAGTGAGAGAGCGCAGGCGCACAGGACAGGCCTTCCTCTCCGTCCCAGCCCTACGGCTTATGGAGGTGTTCATCTCTGAGCAAGTTCATTGTGCGCGTGACTGATTTCCCACTTTATGCCAGAAATAAAGGCAGTTCAGGTGGACACTTAAGATACAGCAAGCTAACACAAATTCTAAGACAAGGGAAATTAATTAACAATTCACATTATAGTTTCTTCACAGCACTATGAAAAATAAATGCAATACCTTCTAAAAAACAAGCCTGCAAAGGTGTCCAATAAATATTACGTTCATTTCCTTATGTAGTCAACAAAAAGATATATTGCTGGTGCATAATTTTCATTGTAATTATGAAATTACTCTCTGCCTCTGTGTAACGCTTTGTATTTTTAAAGGGCTTTCCTATAGATTCTAATTAATCCCACACAACAACAATGTGGGATAAATATAGCAAGTATAATTATCTCTCATTTATATTTTATAGAACTTAAACACAGGTGAAGTGCCTAAGCCCAGTTCCCTCAGAAAGTTCACATAAATTTATGCTTAAATAAACCTATTAAGTGCTTATTTTCTGAACCTATTACTCTCATTAACTTCTGCAATTTTACAAGATATTGCAGAAGAGTAAATTTGATTACTCTTCCATGGTGTTCTTCTTTAGAGCCTCACAAATAATCAGCAGAAAACAACCTGTTAATTCCATAGTAATGCATCAAAAAAAAGAATAAAAGGGAGAAACAAAAACAAGCTCCTGTGAACACAACTGGAGGTCGGAGAGCTTCTGTCCTCTGAGCCCGTAGTCCAAGAGGGGGCCTGAAAATTAGAATCCCTTGTAAGGTTCTAATACGCCAACCTGATTCTACCCCAGACAAGAACATTGAGGCTATAGCTAGATTTGCAGAGACATAACCAGGGTTTGAGTAGGCAGGAAATTTCTGGATAGACCCAACTAGCTAACAGACTCTCACACCATGTTGGAACTCTGGGGAGAAACTCTTCACTCATGCGAGAAGCCCTTCTCCCCTTTCCTGACAGAGGAGACACCGTCTCTCAAATGCCACAAAGTGTACCGCCATCTGAGTACTCTTCATACTTAGTTTCCTCCCCCTCCTCCCTCTGGCCTTTGAGGCAACTATTCTATAGATTAATTTTGGCCTGTTCTATAGCTTCATAAGGGCTGGGGCAAAAGTAGGTTTACAGTTGTGAGTACACAAAACACAGAATGTATTCTTGTATTATTACTTATTAATCATTATATTATTTTCCATATGCACAACTGTAAACCTACTTTGCCACACCCTGTATAAATGGAATCATATAGTACAAAGCCTTTTTGTCTGGCTCAGTTTACTCACACAATTTTTTTTATTACTTTATTGTTGTTCAGTTACAGTTGTCTGCATTTTCCTTCCACCACTCCCCACTACTCCAGCCAATCCCACCTCCCTCCCTTGCTCCCACCCTCCCCCTTGTTTATGTCCATGTGTCCTTTATAGTGTTTCCTGAAAACCCTTCTCCCCACAGTCCCCTCCCCCCTCCTCTCTGGCCATTGTTAGATTGTTCTTAATTTCAATATCTCTGGTTATATTTTGTTTGCTTTTTTTCTTTTGTTGATTATGTTCCAGTTAAAGGTGAGATCAAATGGTATTTGTCCCTCACCGCCTGGCTTATTTCACTTAGCATAATACTCTCTAGTGCCATCCATGCTGTATTCACACAATGTTTTTGAGATTCATCCATATGACTGATATAATTAATAGCTTCTTGTTGTTGGATTTTTTATGACTCGGGGGGAGGCCTTATGGTACTACATCATAATTTGCCTATCAGTTCTCCTGTCAGTGGGCATTTGAGATCTTTCCATTTTTGGGCTATTATTGATATAGTCTCCATGAAATGATTCTATCATGTGTACATATGTTTTTAATCCTCTTGAATAAACAACTAGGAATAAAATTGTTGAGTATATAATTAGTGAATGTTTACCTTCCTTGAACCTGTCGAATGGTTCCTAAGAGGTTGCACCACGTAACATTCTCGTTAGCAGTGTACGAGGGATCTAGTCGCTCCACATCCACACCAACACTTTACACTCTCGGTGTTTTCAAATTTTAGCTCTTCTAAATAGGATATAGTAACAGCACGTTGTGATTTTAATTTGCATTCCCTGACGATTAATGATGTACATTTTTCCTGTTTGTCAGCAGCCATATGTCTTCTTTTGTGAAGGGTCTGTTGTCTACATTTTTATTAGATTGTCTTTATCATTGATTTTTCAGAATTCTTTAAATTACCTAAATGTAAATCCTTTGGCAGGTATTTGTACTATAAATATATCCTCGCAGGTGTGGCTTTCCTTTTCATTTTCTTACGTAATGTCTTTTGATGAAGAGATTTTAACTTAAAGTTCAATTCATTATTTTTTATAGTTAGGCATCTTGTGACTTGTTCAGAAATATTTGCGTGCTCTAATATGGTGAAAGTTTTCTCCTGGTTTGGATTTAGCAATTAGATTAGAGTTTCCCAATCTTGACACTATTGACATTTTGGACTGGATAATCCTTTCTGGAGAGGAGTCATCGCCCTGTGTTTTATAGGGTGTTTAGCAGTATCGCTGGCCTCCAGCCAATAGATGCCAGCAGCATTAGTGGTAACAGTGGTCTTAGTAGCCATTTTTGAAGCCGTTTTTCTCCATGTGGGAATCCAGTAGTTTTCGACACTAAATTTGTTTTAAAAGCTTTCATTACCCATAGCTTCGAATTGGCATTTTTCTAGAAAAACAATTGACCTTATTATGTGTATCTACAGTATTTGCTACTAGATTCCATTGATCTATTTGTCTAGACTTATTTTACTCTACTTATTCAAAATTTTCTTGAATATTCTAGATTGTTTACATTTTCATATAAGTTTAGAATTATTGGTCAATTCTGCAAAACATCTGGTGAGATTTTAATTGAGACTGCGTGCAAACTATATACATCTTTAAAATGTTGTCACTCAATTCATAAACCTAGTAGATTTTTTCATGTATCTGAATCTTCCATAATTTCTCAGCAAAATTTACACTATAGTTTTAAACGTGGAAGTCTTACACATCTTTTGTAAAATATGTTCTATGTATTTGATGTTTTCTGATAGTATTATAAATTGTGTTATTTTAGTTTTATATTCTAAGTGCTTGTTGCATGTGTATTGTATTTCTAATTTTGATCTCATGCCCTTGAATTCAACAATTTTGTTAACTTCACTTTGAGGTTCAACAGTTTGTACATTCATTTTGATTTTTGGCATCCCAATTGTGTTATTTACAAATAATAAGCTTTATTATTTTTCATCCTTATCTTCATAAAGATAATATGACTTTTTTCTTGCCTTATTTCACAAGCTAGGACCTCCTTCACAATGTAGAATAGAAGTAACCAAAGTGGACATTCATGTACTCGTCCTAATACTAAAGGAAAAGTATTTAATATTTTATAAACCATTAAGTATTATGTTAGCTACAGATTTTCCTATTCAACAAATTCCTTTCTATTCCCCATTTAAGTGTTGAGTTTCGTTCTAATAAGCAGTCACATACTCAAAGACAACCACACCACCATGGAAGTTTGGTTTTATGCCTTCTAAGTTGGACAAGTCTGTTTTGTTTTTTTCTTAGCTCTACAACACAGCCCTTAATTCCTGGCCTTAGTCTGAAGATGGGCCCCCTCTGAGATTACAAGGAAACATTCAACATATGAGTGATTCCTTATGAAGTCCTAAGTCCGACTTTGCAACACGGGCAGCAAATGAATTCTCTACTGAACTCTGGCCTCTTAGCTTCTTCTTTCCTCTGTGTAATTGTGATTTATAAACATAAATATGTATTTGGTCTTTATCCCCTTTTCTAGCACTGAATTCCTAAAATGCTTAGAATTTCCTAAGTTATAAAGACATAAAGGTGCCTTTTGTTATGTCAATGACATGACTTTTAGACCTCACTGAAAAATGGGGGCCCAGGGCCAGGAGAAGCAACATTGTGGTTAGAGGGTAGGAACGCTCAGTCCCTCTCTGATCTATAGGCACTGGAGAGGAACTGGAGGTTGAATTGATTGCTAGCAGCAATGATCCAATCAATCACATCTACGTTAGGAAGTCTCCACCAAACCCCCAAGGGAGAGGATTCTGAGAGCTTCCGAGTTGGTGAAGATATGGAAATTCGGAGAGATTGGTGCACCTGTAGAGGGCGTGGAACCTATGCATCCCTACCCCATACTTTGTCTTATGTATCTCTTCTATCTGGCTGTTCTTGAATTATATCCTTTTGTAATAAACCTGTGAGCTAGTAAGTAAAATGTTTCTCTGAGTTCCATGAGCTGCTCTAGAAAATTCATCAAACCCACGAAGGGAGTTGTGATCCATAGCCAGTTGGTCAGGAACACAGGTGACAAATGTGTGGGGAGGGAGAGCAGTCTTATAGGACTGAGTAATTAACCTGTGGGATCTGACATTATCTTCAGACAGTGTCAGGGATGAGCTGAATTGTAGGATGCCCAGGTGGTGTCAGAGAATTGCTTGGTGGTGTGGGGAGAAGCCCCACACATTGAAACTGGTCTCAGGATATTACTCTGTAGATGTAGATTAGGAATCAGCCAAGGCTTTGAGTGGGATTAATTATCAGATCGGGGGACTCTTCTTTGGTCTTCTCATTTCCTAGAATTTTACATTCAATTCCAGGCACACTGCAGCCCCAAATTCCAACTTTTTTTTTTTCAGGAAGAATCCATGAATGTTTACTTTCATCACTTCTATTCAACATTGTGATGAAGGCCTTAAATAAGACAAGAATAAAGATTGGATGAAAATAATGTACATTTTTTGTAAATAACAGAATTGGCCTGTAGAAATCCAAAGGAATCTACAAACTGCTGAACCTCAAAATGAAGTTAACAAAATTGGACCTATAATATACATGCAGCAAACACTTAGAATATAAAGCTAAAATAATACAATTTATAATACTATCAGAAAACATCAAGTAATGTACATGGAGAAATCCACCACATTTGTGGATTGGATGACAACCTTTTAAAGATGTCTATGGTCCCACTGTGCTTTCTTTGTGAGCTTTATTCGGTGCAAACTGGGAAGTGCTCTCAGAGGATAAGCTGAATACCTATGGGGTTCATTTTGTTTCCCTTTGTCTAGTGATTGAATCCCTTCCTGTTTCTTTCTATTTTTAGTTGCTTTCCAACACCTTGAACAGTTGTTTTGTTGTTGTTGTTTTACTATATTGTTCCTGATAGATGGGTTATTAGCAGTATACTTGGTCTGCCATAAACCATTCAACTATTACCAGACTGAAGCTCGTCATATTGGGTTTCTTCAATTCCTCAAACATGCAACTTCTCTCTGACCTCAGAGTCTCCACATATGTTATCCTTTACCTGAGGCAGGCCCTCTTGCTCTTGGACTAATGAGTTTCCAATTACCCTTCATGTCTGTTTAAATGTCAGTTGCTCAACAGTCTTTCCTTGCCATCACCTAACTTATCTAGGTTGCTCCTTCTTCTGCATATTCCCGTAGTACACTGTTTTATTTAGTGTTTATAGGTTTCAGCCTGCTTATAGTTATTTAATACTTTCTTCCTTCTGAGAGGGTAAGCACCATGAAAGCAGAAATTGTACTGTATACTGTGCCTAGATGATTAGAAAGAATTTGGTAAATATTTGTAGCTTTTAATAAAAACCAAGAATTAAATATTTCAATGATCTTATTACAAATATTGGGAAGGCAATTTATTAAAATTGCAAATAAAGGAACCATCAGATATGTGTACAGTTAGGCAGCAGCCAATAGTTACAACAAAGTTTCTTCTGGCCATGTTGCCATCATTGCCTACTCTGTGCTCAAGCTGTGCAGCTCCATGTGTCCAGCTCTGGAGGGCTGTAGGCCTTTTGGAGAACTTGCAGGGACAACGGCACAAAGCAGCTGCTTGAAAAATAGTGAGTCAGATAAGTCTACTGGCAGCATTTTTTATCATCACCAAGAAATCCATCTGGTAACATTAATTATTTATTATTAATATCATCAGCTCCAAGACAAAAAAATTTACTGTCTAAGAATAAATTTGATCATCTTTCCCACTATCCAGAGCTGTCTCTTCCCTTGCAGCTTGGGACACACATAGAAATCTGTTATACACCTTGAGAGTCAAACTAACTCATCAGTGGGGGACGTTGCAATAGGCACCATTAGATGGACTTTGTCTCTTCTTTAGAAAAGCAAATGCATTTAAGGAGTCACACCTTGGATGTCTTGGAATGGTACTGGGCAGTTCCTATTAGAAACCACAGTCTAGCACAGGGCTTGGCACATAGAGTTGTTAAATGAACATTTATTTAATAACTCAGATAAAATGGTCACAGTAAAAATTCAAAACAAAGGCAATTATAATAAACAAAATTTATTGATTAATCCATAAACGTGACCATTTAAAAAAAAGTATAAAGCAAATCATCGCCTCGGTTAGTAAAACGAGGCTTTCCCTGGGTGGAAGCTCTGCCTAACCAGCACAGCTCTTACAGCGCTGAAGACCGTTCTCGTTGCATGCCGTGCACTTCAGGGCTTTGAAAGAGTCTGTGAAGCAGTTTCGAAACACTGACATCTTGCTCCCATGGCACACGGAGCATGGATGGAAGCCAAAGCCTCCACAGGAGGGACACTCATGTGGATGCTGCACCCTCTGCATAGGATGGCAGGGAAACAAGAGAGAACAGGAAATGCGTTAGTATGGACAACTCAACCAGCCTTTATGTCGTTCTGTACTACTGATGGTCATAAGAATAATATTGGCATAATATAGCTGTGGATTGGAATCTCTTACCTATGTTACTTAGACTCAGGAAAAGCTAGCTGAGGTTTCCTTCATTGCCTCATTGATGGCCATGAATAGTACGAGCTTAATTTATAAAGCTTTGTGTGTTTTAGTTTGAAGGGCACTCACTTAGAGAGAAACTCATCAGATAAAAACACATATTTACAGCCTTTGCTGGTGTGGCTCAGTGGATTGAGTGATGACCTGCAAACCAAAGGGTCACCGGTTCAACTCCAGTCAGGGCACATGCCTGGGTTGCGGGCTGGGACTCCAGTTGGGGGCATGTAAGAGGCAACCACACATGGATGTTTCTCTCCCTGTCTTTCTCCTTACCTTACCCTTTCTCTAAAAAAATAAGTAAAATCTTTTTCAAGAAATAGTTAATGGTTAAAAAAAATTCATTTTTACAAACCAAACAATTCAGGAGATGGTAATGTGCATTAAAGGGAAATACCATAATTTTCTCTCTAGTAACTCTTAATGGTTTTATGTCTTTGTTTATAGAATAGTATCAATAATAATGAGTTTAGAATATCAGAATAAGAGCCAATACCAACTGGAGATCCAATGTTATACTGGACATTTGAATACATTTTGTTTTTAAAAAGCACTTTCAAATTCATTAATATATATAGAAACTCCCCTCACCCCTCCCTTCACATACACAGACACCCTGGTACAGCAGATTATTCAAGCAACTTTTACTTCATTTTATATTTGAAGAAATAGGCATCAAAATCTTAAGACATTTACCTAAGTCTGTAAAACTTCACACAGTGTCTATCAGCCTTTCTACATCAAGTAAAGATGAAGAACCTTGATAGTAAAATGAAAATAAATAGGCAGTGTGTGGAGGATAATATTTTGAAAATTATCCATACACATTTCTATTTGCTTTTTTTGAGCTGTGACCTCTGCTGGAGTCCACTAGTGGCATCCATCAGCTGAGGACGGAATGGGAGCCAGTATAAATGAAAACAAACAAACAAAAACTGAGTTAATACCAGGCTTCTGACTTGCAAGAAAGGAATTTACAGCGATGTTTGAAAACATATCTCGGAAACAAGAATAATGGCTGGAATAAAGGTGAGAAGTGTGGATCTACACACACACACAAACAAACACACAGAGACAAACCTACTGGGCATGCTAACACATGTGATAGCTTTGCTCTGGAGAGTCACGATTGCACCTATGAAAATCTCAAAACTACATGACTGAAAGGAACCTGATGAACTTTGTTTAGCCCACTATTTCCCATGCACAACTACTATATGAACCCTTTCCCCCAAAACAAAGGTAATTGTCTCATAATTACGACCTTGTGGAATGTACTTTGGGAAACAAACATTAAGAACATGGCTGCCTTAAAGTGTTTGTATTCCCAAACCCCTTTCCAGATATGCATTTTCTGTAGGTGGCAAGATTCATACACAATTGCAGTTTGATTTAGCTATTATATGGAGACGGCACAAATCCATGTAAGAGCTCATTTTTAGTGGTGCCAAGTTACTTCACTGTAAAGTAATGACTGCCAATTGGATGGACATAAGGAAGGAATTTCATCCAGTTTGTAGAGATTCAAAACTCTCCCAAGAAGTTTGAGTGTGTGTAGCAATTAAGTTACTTCGTAGGTGGGTTTTTGTCATTTATTTGTCCAAGAATTGACAAAAAAAACATTGACCAAAAATGGACTAAAATATTGCATGATATTAAAATGTCTAATGTAGATAGATCCTTGACATTCACTAGACCTATGCCAGATCATTAGAAGGTCTGTCCAGGAAAAGTCCAACCATTGTTAATATAAAGAAAATGGTTTGCAGAACATCGATGTAACCTGGCAGCCAAGGAGGGTAGACTGGAATGCACATGTGTGAGCAATGACGATCTCACTGTACTAGTCAGTAGGGGTGTAGACACCATTGAGTTAGCATGTGTACTGTGTGGCCAGCACATTCAAAATGACTGAGTGAGTAGAGCAATGAATCTGCATCAAATTTCATGTTAAGCTTGACATTCCTCATCAGAAACTATTCAGATGCTTCAGAACACAGCAGCTATGAGCAACTGGTGATTGGTAGCTTTATCACAACAATGTGCCTGTTCATGCATCACGGCCCATGCAGAGTTTTTTGGAGAAACATCAAATTACCCAGGTGACTCAGCCCCCCTACAGCCCAGATTTGGCATCCTACAACTCCTGGCTTTTCCCAAATTAAAATCACCTTTGAAAGTGGAAAGATTTCAGACCATTAATGAAATTCAAGAAAATATGACAGGGCAGCTGATGGCAATTTGGAGAATTGTGTGAAGTCCCAAGGTGCCTGCTTTGAAGGGGACTGAGACTTCACTGTCTTATGTACAATGTCTCTTGTATCTTGTATCTTCTTCAATAAATGTCTCTATTTTCATATTACATGGCTGGATACTTTCTGTATACTTTTCAAAGGTGATTTTGGTTTTGGGAGGAGCCAGAAGTCATAGGGCACCAAATCTGGGCTGTAGGGGATGTTGGGTCACCTGCATTATTTGACGTTTCACTAAAAATCTGCACAAGACGTGATGCATGAGGGGGCGTGTTGTTGTGATGAAGCTGCCAATCACCAGTTGCCCATAGCTGTGGCCTTCTGAAGCATCCAAATAGTTTCCACAGAGGAACATTCAAGCTTAACGCAAAATTTGATGCAGATTCATTGCTCTACTTGCTCAGTCATTTTGAATGTGCTGGCCACACAGTACACGTGCTCACTCAATGGCATCTACTGCCCCCACTGACTAGTACAGTGAGATCGTCATTGTTCATGCATGTGCATTCCAGTCCACTCTCCTTGGCTGCCAGTTTACATCGATGCTGTGCAAATCATTTTCTCCATATTAACAATGGTTGGACTTTTTCTGGACAGACCTCGTATACTAAAAATATTCAGTGATGTACAGCAAGAGCACCAACTAGCCAGAACAGATGCTGGCTGGCCGAGGTCCTGGGGAGAGATCCCGCAGGACTGCAGAACCCACGACTTCACCCACTGGGGCTGCATTATGAATGCTCTCAGTTCCAAGTGACATAGCGTTGTCAGGTTTTGCAACTACAAATAAGGCATGCCCAGTTATATTGAGTTTTAAATAGACCACAAATAATATTGCATATAGGTGTGTGCCAAATATTTCATGGGACACACTTCAGCTAAAGAAATGATTAATAATTTATCTGAGGTTTAAATGTATGTATGAATTCTATAGTTTAAATGGCAAGCCTTCAAGGAGGGTTACCAGCAGTAAAGAGGAGACGTTTGGTGCCTGGGGCAACAGATGTTTACCAAGTTCACTATCTTAACAACCAGTACAAACACATTTCAGTATATTCAATAACTAGTACATCTGCACCAGTGCACACTAGCCAACTATTAACTCCTGCTATAACCCAAGACATTCTGGAATAGCACACAGTTTTGCCACAAAATGTTTGTGATACAAAGCCAAGAACAGCAAAGCTGAAGTGAATGGAATGCTAGGCAGCTTCCTAGGCTCGCTTACAATGTCACTCACTCCAAACACCAAGCTCACAGTGCACAATTCAAACTGGTAATTCAACAAGAAGAAAAATATGTTATAGCACGGGCCTGCAAGTGACAAAAATTACTTTCAAAGGGCCAAAGTGTCATATGTTAAATCCGCTGCTGTTTCTTAATAGTTTATCCACAAGTCAGATCAAATAAATTTCCTAAATAAAATTAATATATAAATACTAAAAGCTAAATTGTCATTTTAAAGAGAATCACAAATGGACCATGGCCATCCTAATACATTGTTACCAGAATCCATGGCACGCTATTATGAGATCTGTCTTTTACTTTAAGGTTGTCAGGAGGATTCGATGAGTTTAATTCATGAAAAAAATGAATAGAATATGCCTGGCACATAGTAACCACTCAATAAAGGTAGTCATTGTTAACTATTATTTCATTAACAAATCCTTATTTGAAGGGATTTTTACTAACTGCTGCCTCAAGTTAAACTGCTTGTGGTCACAAGGTACAATTATTTTCTGTAACATTATTAAAATTGTTTTATTTAAATACCTTCTATGCATAGTCTTTTAGTTTAAGGTCTTAAGGGAGAGTAAACATGTTTCAATTCACGTGTGCATTTTGATGTCTTGGAGCACAGTGTTGGAAAGATTTGGGGCCACTTCCATTCCTAAGAAAAACTCACTATTTTTCTTCGAACCTTTGAAATGATGGCTTACATAGCCTGCAGAGTTTATACCCAATTCTCATACCAGCCTCATTTTACAAATGAGGAAACAAAGCCTCTGAAACAGTCTTAAGAGAATGTTCAGGTTACCAGGGAGTTAGAAAACTTAAAATCAAACTCTCTTCAAGAGTACATTTAC
>VMDR010015626.1:0-22081 GCA_007922815.1 Macrotus californicus | reverse complement strand
TCCTGTTTAAACATCATTCCTTATTCCTGGGATTCAGTGACTCGCTTGTTCGGTGAATCAGTGTTGTTTATGTACTTCATGTGCTTCCGTGTCATTTCATTGCAACTGCGGATTAGAAATGGAAAATGTAACAACATTGAAGGGCTTTGTAAAGAAATTACAAGTGGAAAATGTGACAACATATAAGGGTTCTCTAAAGAAATGTGATTTTGGTTTGTGTTTGGTTTGCCATGTAAATATTGGTTATTAATGTGGCATAGTGAAGAAAATGGTAATAATTGTGTATCTGAACAGAAAGTGAAAAATTCTGAAGTCTTATTCTGTCATGTTTGGGTAAACCACTGTGGGGCGGTCACCACAGTTAAAATCCTCAACTGCTTTGAAACCAATTATTTGATTTTCAAACAAAATTGTAAGTGCTTGAATTCAGAAAAAATCTACATATAATCATTTTTTCCAAGATCTTGAAAATGTTGTAGCTTTTTTTCCTAAACCCTCTATTTTTTTTGGCTTATGCTTCCTATTTCTTTCTAAAAATACCCTTCAGTTACAAGTAAATTGAAACACCAAAGCAGTGATTTGTTATTATTTTTTAAAACCAAAATGCTGATCCAGAAAATGTCAAATAGTGAACGGGAACCAGGGTACATTGTATAGGTGCTGCATTTCTTCAGCATCATTTCGGAAAGAAGCTAACATGTTAATTAACAAAGATGCTATAATTATTTCCATCAAATTTACCATGAAATTGGGGCTAAAGAGAATTTGTAACAATTTGTGTTACAAACGTATCAGAGAATTATTCTTAAGAGTGGAGCTGACAGGATTTTTAGGATGTGTGTTTTTTATGTGTATTTTTTTATTTTTTAAAAACTCAAACATGGGTTTTTCCATGTAGTGACAACGTCAGCCCCAGAGATAGGCGAGTGAACGTACAAGTGATCATATGAAATGAAGCAAGCCGATGTTTACTGTGCATGACATACGGTGAGTTACGATAGCAGAAACATTTATAATATTTTATAATTGTCCACAAGAATCTTATACATTTATAGGGACAATTAAAATGTGATTTGATAAATTTTCAATACTAAGATGAGATTTATATGGTAAAACAATTGATTAATGACAAGATTAATGGCAATACAAATTATAAATTCATAGGGGTTAAGACTGTAAAGGGCAGAGGACAGATTTTGGAGGGTTTGGGAGCCAGATGGCAGAGATTTATTGAAGAATATTGAGTATAAAAATGATTTTATGAGACTGCTCTTCAGGAGATTAGTTTAATCATGATTTCTATAATGAATTAGGAGTAGGGGAGGAGAGAGTACAGAAGGAAGCCCTTGTTAGCGGGGCATTGTATTGTAATCCAGTGGCAGAAAGAAGAGACTCTCAGCTAGCTCTGTAACTGAGAGCATTTCAAAGATGCAACTGGTGAAAGAGACCACCGGGCCGAGGTGACAGACAGGACTTGGGGCATGGGTGAGGTGGAGTGTGGATGTTGACTGAGACTTTTAATTCAGATAGCTACTTCATGACAGTGCCATTAATGCAACAGGAAGGTTGGGGTTAGAGAGCCGAATGCCTGGGAAAGCTGGCATCTGTATTCAGTGAGTTGACTATGAGAGAAAGCAGCATGTTCTATGGGATTGTGTTCAATAAAAACTCGTGTGATAGTTTGGAGGTGGGAATAATCTCCACCACAGCTGGAGATGTATATTTGGCAGTTGTTCATACTCTTTCTATGGGCCAAGCACTGTTCGAAGTGGTTCATATGTTTGAGCTAATTTAACGGTGTGGGAATTGAGTGGGAGCGGGGGCGGGATGAGCAGAGGAGGGCAAAGGGGGAAAATTGGGACAACTATAATAGCATAACAATTAAAAAATAAAAAACAGGTAAAATGGCTAAAGTAACGATATACACAAGAAGAAAAGCTTTTAATTACCCTATAAGAAATGTCATTGTCTTTATTTTGCATATAGGAAACTGAGGCACAGAAATGTAAGGTTGTTCAAGTTCACAAGATGAGAGTGTGAGGGGAGCATGTAAACATGGAGAAGAATAAGAATTGTCTGTGTCGCCTGTGAATTCATATGTTAGGATTCTGCCCCCCAGCACAATGGCATAAAGAGGTGGCACCACTGTGAGGACATTAGATCCTGAGGGCAAAGTCTGCATGAATGGGATGAATGCCCTTGTGACAGGCCTCACAGAGCACTCCCTGGCCTCTTCTGCCATCTCTGAACCTGGAAGTAGACCCTCGCGAGACACTCAATCTGAGCACCTTGATCTTGAACTTCCCAGACACCAGAACTATGAGAAATAAATTTCTGTTGTTTAGAAGCCCCCCAGTTAATGTTATTTTTGCTATAATAGCCCACACTGATGAAGATACGTATTCACACAAATGGAGGAGTTGGTGGAAGAAGGGGAGCCTGAAAAAGAGTTCATAAAGAACTGGTCCAAATGGTAGCAGATAGTAAGATAGTGTAGCATCACATTTAAGCTGAAAGGATGTCAAGAAAGAGTTGAAAGGGAATGTGAAATGCCTTAGGAAGACCAAGAAAGAGCTGTTTTTAAAAACCTGTTAGAGCCATGGCCGGGTAGCCCAGTGGGTTAGCGCGTCGTCCCCATATGCCAAAGATGAGGTTGGATCCTTGCTCAGAGCCCTGCAGGGAGCGACCACTGAACGCATGAATGACGGGAACAGCAAATCAGAGTTTCTCTTTTCCTCCTTCTCTCCCTTCCTCTCTCTAAAATCAATGAAAAAAACCTGTTAGATAACACAAGGTAGTCAACTTTAAGTATTTTCTCCAGTTTGAATTTGGCTACTTTAGAATGGTCAACTATGTTGCTTTAATTAGTGAGATAATAGCAGTAATAGTAATAAGTCAATAGTAATGATTAATTTAGTCATTCTATTTAAAAGAAATTTTCTATCCTCACCCAAGGACTTTTGTAAAAAAATGTTTCAGTCATTCTATTATGTATTGCTGTTTGTGAGTAAGCCCGAGAAATGTGCAAAAAGTTAGATATCGACACAAATATAAATTAAAGTACAAATTTCTTAGCCTGTATATCAAAATGTTGCTATTACTTTGAATAGCACAAAGGGGTAGAAAAGAAAGACAGGGTTGGGACAGTTAGGATATTTTTAAATGCTCAAGTCATAGAGCATTTTAAGATGTCAAATTCGTCATCTTTTCAAGGGATTTATAATGACACTTGCATTCGCTTAGCGATTGTTTTCCTTGGGAGCCTGAGCAGGAGCGAAGCCCCCGCCCCGAGGTGTTGGTGTACAGCGACCTGCATGTTGCCGTGTATAATGCGCACCCACAGTTTGGGCCAAAACTGTCAGAAAAAAAATCTTTCGTTTTCATTTTCTAATTCAATGATTTATTTCTTTATATTTAGATGCTTCTTTTTGTATGATAAAGGAATTCCAGCATTTATTTTTGAACATATTATGGTACAACAAGTTTTATGTAACAAAGAATTACAAAACACAAGAACAGATAAAAGGTACTGCCCATGGATAATGTGCATCCTTGTCTTTCCCTCCAAAATTTGGGCAAAAAAGTGAGCACTATACATAGGAAAATATAGTAAATAGCTACATAACAAACTGAAGGCATTATTTACATGTAGGTGAACTGGATTCTTTGTTTTGATTGAATAAATACAGGGTCTGGCACAAATAACGCCTCCCTTTTATTCCATAGAAATCTTTTATTACAAAATCATAAGCATGTAATTCTGTAATATAACAATATCGCACTCAAGCACACCATATGGCATTTTAGGTGAAATGTTCAAATTGCTGTCCATCCCATGCGAGACATTTACATGCCCTACCAACCACGCTCAATGGTGTTACTTCTGCCAGACCCTGTATACTCTGCACTCATTTATCTCTAGCTTTAGAATACGTGAGTAAATAGAAGAAGCTAGGAAGCTACAAATGGCTTCTTGGGTATGATTGGAAATAAGGGCTTCTGGCTTTTTCACCACGGGTTAGCCACCAGAATACAGGTGTCGAGAAATTCCCCGCTAAATCAAAGCCCAAACAGGAAAGAAGGACACTCACATCAACACTGTGGTTATTGCACACGTAGATCCAGCAAGTGTACCACTGCTGGCAGAAAGCTCAGAAGGCTCAATGAGTATTATCCCCAACCCCCACCACCCATTCTTACTCAGTGGTGGGGGATCGGTCTCAGAACTGTTTGCCTGAATCGGCCACTGAAGTTTAACAGTAAAGGACTGTTACTGATTACAATGCATCGTAAAATGTGGTGGGACTGACAAAAGAACCATCAAAAAATTTGAGAAGGAGGCTGCTGAGATGGGGAAGGGCCCGTTCGAGTATGCCTGGGTCTTGGATAAATTAAAAGCTGAACGTGAGCGTGGTGTCACCACTGATATATCCCTGTGCAAATTCGTAACCAGCAAGTATTATGTGACCATCATGGATGCCCCAGGACACAGAGACTTTATCAAGAACATGATTACAGGTACATCTCAGGCTGACTGAGCTGTCCTGATTGTTGCTGCTGGTGTTGGTGAGTTTGAAGCAGGTATCTCCGAGAATAGCCAGACCCATGAGCATTCCCTTCTGACTTACACGCTGGGTGTGAAACAGCTGATTGTTGGTGTTAACAAAATGGATTCCACTGAGCCACCCTACAGCCAGAAGAGATACGAGGAAATTGTTAAAGAAGTCAGCACCTACATTAAGAAAATTGGCTACAAGCCTGACACAGTAGCATTTGTGCCAATTTCTGGTTGGAATGGCGACAACATGCTGGAGCCAAGTGCTAATATGCCTTGGTTCAAGAGGTGGAAAGTGACCCGTAAAGATGGCAGTGCCAGTGGAACCACACTGCTTGAAGCTCTGGATTGCATCCTGCCACCAACTCGTCCAACTGACAAGCCCCTGCGTCTGCCTCTCCAGGATGTCTACAAAATTGGTGGCATTGGTACCGTCCCTGTGGGCGGAGTGGAGACTGGTGTTCTCAAACCTGGCATGGTGGTCACCTTTGCTCCAGTCAACATTACAAATGAAGTCAAGTGCGTTGAAATGCACCATGAAGCTTTGAGTGAAGCTCTTCCTGGGGACGATGTGGGCTTCAATGTCAAGAACATGTCTGTCAAAGATGTTCGTCATGGCAATGTGGCCGGTGACAGCAAAAATGACCCACCAATGGAAGCTGCTGGCTTCACAGCTCAGGTGGTCATCCTCAACCATCCAGGCCAAATCAGTGCTGGACATGCACCTGTGCCGGACTTCCACACAGCTCACCCTGCCTGCAAATGAGCTGAGCTGAAGGAGAAGATTGAGCATTGCTCTGGGAAAAATCTGGAAGATCGTCCAAAGTTTCTGAAATCTGGCGATGCTGCCATCGATGATATGGTTCCTGGCAAGCCCCTGTGTGTTGAGAGCTTCTCTGAGTGTTCTCTGGGTCGCTGTGCTGTTCGTGACATGAGACAGACAGTTGCTGTGGGTGTCATCAAAGCAGTGGACAAGAAGGCAGCTGGAGCTGGCAAAGTCACCAAGTCTGCCCAGGAAGCTGAGAAGGCTAAATGAATATTATCCCCAACACCTGCCGCCCCAGTCTTACTCAGTGGTAGAATGGTCTCAGAACTGTTTGTCTCAATTGGCCGCTGAAGTTTAATAGTAAAGGACTGTTACTGATTACAATGCATTATAAAACCTTCAGAAGGAGAGGAGAATGTTTTGTGGACCATTTGTTTTTTGTGTGTGTGTGTGTGGCTGTTTTTAAGTTATTAGTTTTTAAAATCAGTACTTTTTAATGGAAACAACTTGACCAAAATGTGTCACAGAATTTTGACACCCATTAAAACAAAGTTTAACAAGAAAAAAAAAAAAGAACGAAGGAAGGAAGGGCTTCTGGAATTTATTGTGGAATAAGCTAGAGTCTTCCAATGCTGAAAAATTTCCTTGAAAATTCCAGATTCCACTGAAGTAGTAATTAACCAGCTTGAATGCAAAAGGCCTGAAGGAATAGTGCAGAGTTCAAAGGCACTGAAATTAGCTTTAAGAAATTGTTTACTCGCTGTGAAAGAGGGATGCTTCAATGACTGCTCCACACAGGAAGGAAGGAGGGAGGGAAGGAAGGAACTGGAAAAGGAAGGAAATAAAGAAACACATTTCCTGGCATGTTTGTTTAACAAACTTCCACTGGGTAATATGGCAAGTCATTCACAATATCCTGGAGTAACAAGTCCTTCTCGCACTTTCCCGTGCACACAGATCATCTGGGTGGGGAGAGAAACTAGAAGAAAATGAGTTTTGAATAAAGCATTTAGCTCTGTGTTCTTAGAAAGTTGGCCAATAAAGCCAATGTGGATAGTTGGCTTGTGAGGGCTACTTGGTATCAACATGATTTGGGGGCTGGTAGCTTTCCAAAGTTGATTACCAAAACAACTTAACCAGATTCTTCACAGTGAATTCACAAGTCTATGTTAGATTATGCACTTTTATTCAAATCTAGCTCCAGACAGGTCAAACCAAGAATGGATTTGTTTTCAGTACCCACTACTGTAAATTTTCTATGTACCTGCCCCTACTCAATGATACTAAGAGGAAATTGATTGTGCACACTTGGTGTGCACTCATTTCTTTTTTTTTTTTTTGTAATGGAAGCCTCTTAGTTGTCAGTTTTAATTTGCCATTTTGGAGCAGGTAATCCACATACAGGTGTGACCTGTGTGATTTAGTCAACAAATGCTGTCCTCGCTCACTGTAGCCTTAGTGTCATAAGCGTGGTGGCAAGGGAAGGTTCTGGCTACATTTCTTCCCATTCTCTGTAGCTGACCTCTGCGTGGCTGCGGACCATGAAAGGGACACGCTGTATGGCAGATTTTCAAAATATCTTTAGAATTCCTATAATTCATAAATTGCTCTGTTATCTCCCCCAAAAGGCAAAATTTAATTTTCTTCTGGAACATGTTTAATCATTTATCATTTGTTCTTCAAATATATGTGGCAGTTATAACTCTGTAGTAAGTATCGCGTATAGCTTTAAAGAACACATGCCTTCCAGGACATTCAGTCTTAAAATATTTCTGAGGGAGAGAGAAAGAGACAGCAAGAGCAATGGGGGAAAGGGAGCTAGAATGACGTGTATTTGGGTAAATAGTGACAGTAAAGAATTATAGAAATTCCTTATTTTACATAGTTTTATTTTTCCTGTAATCCTTTTTCCCTTAATGGTCAGGGCAAGAAGGGTCATTAAAGGAATCACGGGGAGTAGGACAGGCAGGAAGTACGAAGGCCCAAGTGGACATTGGGAGTCACGCCCTGTTCATGCAGATCCCCGTGGACAGCTGGGAGATTTCAGGAAATAAATCTCTTCCCTTCTGTTGGCTGGCTTGTCCATTGTAAAAATTATGCATTGCATTACTATGTATTGCATCTGCATTTTTATATCACAAAGTCTCAATTCCCTGACAGCACCCACTTTTTCCAGTGATTTTTCTACTTACTGTTGATCTTCACGTGTGCTCACCCTAACTGCGCCGGCCCACCTGACCCACCTGACTGCACAGCGGTCAGACCACACACTGCTCCGGGGAACATTTCCAGAAACCAGTGGAAGATCTTTAAGGCCTCTTTCCACTCCCAAAGGGTTGGATTCCATCCAGTATTGCCTGTTTTTTTTTTTAATTTGAATTTATGTTCCTTCATGAAGAACAGTCTGGAGGCCACTTAATACACTGGTATTTTTTTCTGTGAATGCCTTTTCTTAACTGCTGAGATTGTGGAGAATAAAAACAGTGTGACAAAGAAATTACAGTTGTACCTCGCTATACTTTGGCTTCCGAACTCACCGAACCCAGTATTCGTCACATTTTGACAACAAAAAAAAAGTTTCAGCACTCGGCGCTCGCTCAGGACTTGTCGCATGAACTTGTATGAGTCACAACGCCACCCCGCAAGAGAAAATGCTTCATTGTTCGGTACTCGTCGGTTTCAGCACTCCTCATGAGTTCCAGATTGAATTAACGATGAGTACTGAGGTACCACTGTATATTAATTAAAAGATTTTTCAGAATGTATTTTTGGAACTGCTTATGACTCTTAACCCAGAACTCCTATTTATGTTTCCCACCCTTGACCCATGCTGGTTAAGAGACTTTTCATTAAGAAGATGAGAGATGTTTTGTATTTCAGGGAAATACTCTAAGTCACTGTTAAAAATAAAGCATGTAACTGTGATATCTTTTTTAGTTTCATATTTTACCAGAGTAATATTTTAGTGCACTCAGTTCAGTCTTGCTAGAGCTAAAAATAAATGCTTAGTAAATGTGATGCTTCCTGAGGTTATGGCATGACTAACTGCTTTGTACGTATGAACATTCATTAAAACCTTATTTCCCTGTGAGACGCTCTAAAACCAGATTCTTTGGTCCCTTTGTTTTTTTCCTCTTGTCTCCTTTGCTCAGGAGGTTAAGGTAAGTTGTCCTTTACTTGTTTAGTGATTCTGTAGAAATGGTACATTTACTGCTATTCTACACAGTGCTCTGAGAGGAAGGAAAAATCTCCAGCCTGACCTCTGCACCCGAACTGGAAACAGCTTTATGAGTCTTAGCTCATAGCCCGCATTGACGCCAGTGCACATCCCGGTCATCCGTGCGGGCGCTTCTCTGTACCTGAGCTGCGTAGCATAATGTGTCATTACTGATGGCAGCTGAATCACAGAATGTCATCAACTTTTGAAAATCTCCTCTTAACAACTGCAGTCTATTATCCAATTAGCGCTGCCTCCTAGTGAATACTCCTCGAAGACTCTGCCTCCGTGATGATCATTTTGTGCTCACGCATGACATCATATCAATATTTTTGAAGGGACTTCTATGACATGCTATGATGTTTAGAAACAGGAGTCTCCTCCTTACTCAAATCTGAGTAATAAGCTCAGTCTAATGCTCATGTGTTAATCTTGCATGTCTAGCCAACAACGGAAAAAGCCACCAGTTACTGATTTCATCCAGCTGGCTGGAAAAGTATAAAATAATCAGGCTGCATTTTGTGACTTGTGCGTGGCTTCACAGAATCACATGCTCAGAACTATCAAGCACTTCCACGTCATACCCTGGTCCCACATGCAGATTTCACAGATGCAGAAACTGAGTCCCGGAAAATGACATCACTTGGTGAATGCTACAGTGCCGATGAAAACCGTGCTTTCCACTCTTAATCCTTTCAGTGCGAGTGCTCTTTCCGCCGCGACACTCCCACTGTACGAGGTGCCGCGCCGAAAACGTGCACATAGCACATGGTCAGTCCTCCTTTGTGTGAAGACTTTCCTAACCTTATATAAGATCTACGCTTAATAAAACAATGCTTTTTTCCAAGTGTTGTTTGTAACTTTAATATTAAGAGATAGTTATATAAAATTCTATCAATTATATAAGTAAAATTTATAAAAATTATATACAGATGGATGCCAGATATATCCGGCGCTCATCCACACAGGTCATCAGATGGGCGCCAGATATGTCCGGTACCCGTACCGAAAGGGTTAATCCAGAATCTTTCAACACGAAGCTAAGTGGCTGCCATCACGTCTTGCAGAGCTACCCCTGGTCAGTGTGCACAGTGCGCCTGCGACAGAAAAACTCATTGAACACTCGTTCTGGTGATTAAGGGCTCGCTGTGGCAGTTGTTGCCTTGCGTCCCGTGGGGGCTGAAAGTGGGCACAGTTGTAAACGTCATCAGATTTACAGTGTAAAGTAAAACTGGAAGGTTAATATTACTCATGGTATTATTTTCAATTATTGGGCCTCAGAGCAAAAAGAGGTCACCTTACCGTGTGAGTGCTTTGAATACAGTGGCTTCACAAATGTGAGTTCACATTTTATTAGTTACACAGTAAATAGTTGGTCTTCTCCTTTCCTGGCCTCACCCAAATCTTGGCGATGAAGGCGCTCCTGGTGCTCGCTATGCCGATGGTGTCCAGCGCTGGGAGGACTGTTTTGAGATTACACAAATCAGTGTGTGTTTAGGAGTCACAACAGTGATGATTGTGACCAACTCTATGGCAGTGTGAGCTAATAGTGGTTTTCAGGTGATGCCTGGGAACTTGGACGCTACGGTGAGACTACACAGATGTAAATTCTGGTTCTCCCATTTACTTCCTGTGTTCCTTTGCCCTCAACGGTTCTCTAAGTCTCAGTTTTGTGACCTATAAAATGGGAACATCAGCGGCACATACCAGAGTTATTTGGAAAGATATGAGGTCATGTACATAAAGCACTATAAGTGTTAGATGTTACCATTAGCTTATGCTTAGTTTGTTTGATATTATTAATGTATTAATATATCCATTTATCCTAAAATAGCATTTGCACTCCTGGGATGTTCTGTGTATGATGAGGCACCCGTGTGCCATGGGAAGTGGGCAAGTGAACAGGGTCTTTAATGGGGTCGTTAACAATATGCCGTGGGAAATCCAACATTGAGAAGCAACCTGCCCTGTGCTGTGTGTACGGTGTGGGGGCAAGGTTCACCTGCATGGTGCATGAGAGGCTGTGGCTGAGAGAAGACTTTCAGAATGAAATTTCATTTAGGCTGAAAAAGAAAGCATGAACAGGAGTTAGGGTGGACTAAGAGGGATGGAAGGAAGAGAGAATGCATAAGTGAGCAGAATCTAGAGAAAACAGTAAAATACAAAGGGCTGAAACAAATTTCAGAGTGGCTGGGACACAAAATAAGGTGGAAATTGAAGGTGAATGGCGGGGGCTAGACTGGGACCAGATGACAGCCAGGCCCAGAAAGCCATAGTACTGTGGAGAGCCAGCTAACTGTTGAAGAAGTGGCAGCATGGTGCATTTTGAAACTATTGCTTTGACTGCCGTGAGGAGAGCAGAATTAGTTTAGGAAAGGCTGCAGATGGGGAGGCCACTTTGAATACCACTGCAGCCAT
This sequence comes from Macrotus californicus, assembly GCA_007922815.1. Lineage (NCBI taxonomy): Eukaryota > Metazoa > Chordata > Mammalia > Chiroptera > Phyllostomidae > Macrotus > Macrotus californicus. Next base: position 11,125 of record VMDR010015626.1, on the reverse strand, counting down.
GAAGGTGGGGGACAGGAAGAAGAAATAACACTGAATAGAAGCATATCTGAGACATCATTAAGAGAATGAATCAAAGGAAGTAGATGATGAGGTTTTTGGAAAGAGTTACACACGGCTCAAGTGACTGTCTTGCACAACTACCCACGTGGTGGTATGATCCACGTGACAAGAGAGACCACGATTTGGAGAAATGGGCATTGTTATTTTAGATTTACCCGTCCTCTGGGATATCCCAGCGGAGGTGTGAAGGAGAGAGATTAGGGCTGGAGATTTGGGAGGCACGGCAATAGTGTCATGGGGACAGTGAGGTGAGCCAGACAGAGTGTCAAAAGAGTTCTAACCTTGTTGATGCCAGAAAGTGCTTCTTCACCAGCCCGGTGAAGCTTCAGGCCCCCTTTTCAGAATTATGCTTTCTAATTATATACCTGTGTGTGGATGTGAATGTGTGTGATCTACGTACGTATACACAAAGATGTTATAAGATATAATTACACATATTTAGTATGTATAATTTTGTAGACAATAATAAAATTACAGAAAGCAATTATGTTGAAATACAGTTATGAAAATATTGAAAACTGTATTTGTTATAAAAACAGGTGCTTTTTAAATTAACTCATTAAATAATAAGATATACTAGATGTAATAACCACCTTGATTTTAAAGAAAAGAGGATGCTAAATGACATTTTGCGATATCTTTCATCACTGTAATGGGGTATGAAATTATGTGATTTCTGTTGGTGTTAAAGTTACAGGTATTGCCCCAGGGGTGTCCAAACTTTTGGCATCTCCAGCCACACTGGAAGAAGAAGAGCTGTCTTGGGCCACACGTTAAATACATTGTGACACGTAATCACAAAACAATCTCATCATGTTTTAAGTCAATTGACGATTTTGTGCTGGGCCGCATTCACAGCCATCCTGGGCTGCATACGGCCCGTGGGACACCTCTGGTTATACTGTTTTGAGTTTCTGAAGCTTAATGCTTTCCTTTAAACTCTAACAGGTGAATGAAAAACAAAGATGTAATTCTCCCCCAGTAAATCCCAGCCCCTGGATACTGGCGGGGGGCCTCTGACAGTCTGTGGACTGCAGATTGGCTGTAGATGTGCAGAGTGAGCGGAGGCCCAACAAGAGTGGTGGGAGAAGTCACAGAGACATCAGAACGTGATTTTGTCATAGGAAACGAGAAGGAGGGTCTTTCCAGAAGAGGCGGTGACTACCAGCGTTGAATGTGACAGAGAGGACACGTGAGGTGAGGACTGGGAAGTGTTCTCAGATGTGACAGGAAGGAGGTCAGCGTTAGATCTGACAAGAACAGTTTCGGGAGAAGGTGCCACATAGGTGGGTGAGGGAACACACATGGCACACGAAAATGCCTGCAATGTTGCTGATATAAACTTCAGTATTTAGATGGAAACATGGGTTTGAAAGTTTGTGTTTTTAAAAAGAATTTTAAATGGGAGACAGTTAATCATACATAAATGTTTCTAGAATAGTTTCTATACTGTTAATTTATCCACCCACCAAACAATGTCGATCTCACTGTTCCTATCACCACCATTATTACAATGTTCATCGTCATCATTTTTAGTGAACAAAGAGCCTCCACTCATTTGGGAGTGCACACCATGGTAGTTCACTCTGTGTTTCCTCACGCGAGCTTTCCTTCCTTTTCCTCCATCTCTGAGCTCTCTGTTCTGTATTGATTTAATTGCTCATTATTCCATCTGATTCCCTCCGCTGTCCTTGTTCACTCTTGAATCCTCTCTGAAGGACACGGGCCATCATATTGTTTGTCTCTCTTCGTGTCTTGCATTTCATAATATTTTCACACAGATGCTAATACGATCCATATCCTTACTCCGAGGCAGTCATGTCAGAACGACCAGTGCTATTTTTAGATGAGAGAACTAGGGCTTGGAAAAGCAAAAGAAGCAGATCTAGGCTTTGAACCAGGTCCATTGTTCTTCCTGTCACAGCAAACTCACTGTGTTCTCGCTGCGTCTGTGGCCACATAAATCATCAGGGGACCTTATTACAATACAGATTACGACTCAGCCCATCTGAGATGGGACCTGAGATTCTGCATTTCTATTAACTTCCCAGGTGATACTGATGCTCCTGGCCTGTGGAATAGCAAGAAGGCCTTAGATGATAGATTTCTATGAGAGAATAGAAACCAAAACGTAAAAATTTTAACTATAGCTTTGAGCTTTACATGCCTGGTCCATAGCCACATGGTTATGAAGCCAAAGAAAATGACAGATACCTGGATGGCAAAAATCCCAGTATTTATAAGTGTTCCCACTGTTTCCCTTGTATTTTTCAAGGATTTGTGAATGATACTAATTTGTGAATTAAATTATGCCCCCAAATTTAATTCACATAAAGCCCCATAAAAATGAGGAATTTATTATGTGCTTATTTATACAGAGTATATTATTCGTATGCAAAACTCTGATTATACAGGATCTGGCACAAATAACGCCCCTTTTACTTACAAAATCACAAGCATGTAATTAGTTAACACAAAAATATCACACTCAAGCACACCATATAACATTTTAAGTGAAATGTTCAAGTTAAAACTAAATTACGAAACCCATATTATTACCCTACCCACCACACTCAGGCAGGCCTTCCTCCTGCCGGACCCTGTGTGTATGTACAAAGAATAAAAACAGATGAGGCACTGAAAATGTCACAGAACAAATCAGTGGCACTGTATTTCTCTTTAACTTGGAAACTTAGCCTTCATCGAGCTCATTTGCCATTCACGAAGCATTGTGTTAGTATTGCATTAGTGTACATATTGTTTTAATACGGCCTGGAGCAGCAAGGTGTATGATCATGTGCATGGTTCTTTCCACTCGCTGCACCCGAGAAAACCTGAGGAGGTATTTTCTTCTACCTGACGCTTAACAAGCAAATTTCCGGCCAATTTAGAATGCATTTCATTCATATGATTAGGATGAAGCAGATTACCAAGTAGCATTAGGACGGCAGCCCCACAGGGACAACGGTCTTGGTGCTCTGCATTCTATTCTGCGTTCACCTGCTCTTTAGATTCGCCCCACCCCGTCTCTCTCTGTTTCTCTCTCTTCTCTCTCTCTCCCTCTGTCACATTAGGATGATAGAAGTTAGTGAAATCAGGGAATCAGTTTTTCCTCTCACGGAGACTGTAATGCTGCAGAATCAAGAAGAGGAGGAAAAGTAAACAGCCCTTTCTTCATTTTCACTTGTGATTTCCATTATTAATGCACAATGCTTACATCATGGCACATGTGAATACTTCTTGAGCAACAATAACGCATTTACCTGAGAAACAATGGGTTATGCCTCTGAGGGTGTATTCTTCAACTCCCTGTCACTGGGGAAATGGCAGCTTTAAAATTCTTGTAAGCTTAAAAGTTACCTGGGTGTCGATGCATACATTATATATTTCATCTGATGTTTTCCTCACCACCCTGAATTTTCAAGTCCAGGGCAAAGGCTTATATAGTGAGGTGCTTTGTATGTCAATATTACCGGCCGCTGTAGCGGCACGAACAAGATATATAAAAAGGTCAAGGCCAAAAACCTCCACATATTCCATATATTCTAAAGTGAAGAGTGAACTGTCCTTCTTGTATTTAAGAATTCGTAATAAAAAAAATTCAGTCTCCTGAAGTAATTTGTTTCTACCTAACTGCTGCTTTGTTCACTTACCCCAGACTGTTTTGAAAGACAGAAAAGAAGATTCCTTACTGTTCTTGATTATAGATTTGTCTTCTCTCCTGGACAGATCTCAGTAAGATGGGAAGTGGAGATAGGCATTTAAAATGTCCCAGATTCAAATATGAATAGTAGGGTCCACCTGGCAGGAGGAAAAAAGATAATGATTCTGAAATAGATGTTACTGCACCAACTCTGATATGATGCTTGGTTCTTTATGAATATACACGATTTAGAGTACAGTTTTAACAATTCCTCATATTATTAACTTCTTTTAAAATGCACGTATTTGTAAATTATTCATTTTGCTCCTATTCTTAGGTCCTCATGCATCACATTTATATCACTGATAAACTTTGTATAATATTTTAATACATAACTATTTGACGGAGTCAACTTCTTACAGGAATGGAAGATTTTAAAAAGGGTGATATTTCTGTGAGCATGGAGCAAAATTCAATTTCTTGCTGTTACGAATTTCAAATACTACTCAAAATTGTGCACGCACAGGACAGAATAATGAGATTATTTTGATCTTAGTTAATTAGGCAGCAGAGATGACGGAGATTAATTCTGATCCGTGCCACTCACTTCCTTTGTGACTGTGGCCACACGTTTCCTGTATTCTTTTTATAGTTGGGGTAATAATAAGCCTAATCTTTCTCAAAGGGATTTGATATAAAAGCACAGGCTGCTTCCTCCTGCTAACACTCACTAAATCTTCCTGCAGGGCATCAAATCTGCAGCTAACAAAGTGGAGGTGCCTTCCAATCTTGGGTACATCAGTTCAAGGCTCCTATTGACCATGAAAGATTTATCTTCAATAAAAGAAACACACACTGATAGAAAAGGAGGAGAGCAAACTCAGGTAAGATAAAGTTGAAGAGATTATTAAGGGAAAATGGTTCTAAGGGAATCAGACAAGACGATTAGACTGTACAGCTTGAGGACCAAGAACAGTGTCTTATTTAACTTTGTGTACACAAGGTGTAGCAAAATGCCTGGCACGTAGTAATATTTTAATACATCTTTGTTACACTGAATTGTGGGCAAGATCTAGCTTGTGGAATTGGTTGGAGAGGTCTTTTGCTTTCAGGGAAATGTTTCAAGAGACCGTTTTGGCACAGTGGATGGTAGCCGTTGCACTTGGAAATAAGGTATTTTTGTATAATGAGGCGATATGTTACTAAATTTGTCTGATCCAGTTTCCTTTGTTGCATGCATGGCATTGATTGCTGTAAACTCCCTTACCCTTTGAGTAGTAATTGAACAGACTGTACTAGTCTACCAGCTGGGAATATATGGCAAAAAGGTAGGTATTTACCGGAACGTTCAAAGTAAGTACTATTTTTGAAATTGTCCGAAGTTTGAAACCCCTATTGGTTAACATGCAATTTTAAGGTCTGATGTCACTCTGCAAATTCCAGCCCCCAGCCCCAAGTAAAGTGTAATTGGTTGTGAAGGACAGAACCACATTCATGATGGAAGACATACGAGTTAGGGTGTCATTCGTCACACTCTCCTTGTGAAGAAAAAGGTTTTTGTTGAAAATGTTAATCAGGATCCATTTTCAAGCTTTCCTGTAAATTCCTGTATTAGTTAGGAAGTGCTGGGTTATGCTGCATTTATTACTGCAATATGGTCCTCTGCTACCGTAACCTCCGTAGCTTCAGACACACAAATGTGATTCTTTTCTCAGACCTATTCTGTAAGGTCCGGATTGTGTTGGTTCATGAAAAACTCTTTCTAGACTGTTAACCTCCTGCACCCTGTAACAACAGCAGAAGGCAAGTATGCTGCCTCATCCTAACGTGGCAAATCCCAGAAAAAGACTCTACTTCCTTGTCCATTCTTGATACCACACCCCTCGAGGCTCAATATGGTGAAGTGCTCCGTCCTGGGGTGCTTGATGTGTAGATTTGCCATATTTTCGTGCATTTTATTCTTGTTTCAACAACTCCAAATACCAAACTCGTCTCAAAACACTTCCATCAAGCTAGCATATATATGTTTCTTTAAAGATGAAATCTTATGTTTACTATTGTAGTTCTTCATGTGTTCATTTAACCTCTCTGTTTTATAATTAGTGCCATAGCTTTATTAATATTTGAAGAAAAGATTTTGTTTGCCTTCTATAGTTTGCCTGGGTGTGGAGGGGTTCACTTCCTGATGCACACATTACTTATATCAGACACGCTTGTTTTTTTCTTTAATCTTTCTTTTTTAAAGATTTTATTTATTTATTTTTAGAGAGAGGGGAAGGGAAGGAGAAAGAGAGGGAGAGACACATCAATGTGTGGTTGCCTCTCACACATCCCCCACTGGGGACCTGGCCCACAACCCAGGCATGTGCCCTGACTGGGAATCGAACTGGCGACCCTTTGGTTCACAGGCCAGCACTCAGTCCACTGAGCCACACCAGCTACGGCTCACTGTGTTAATCGTAATGGCACTGATCTGCCGGTTGCAAAATATAGTGAAATTATTACTTTTATTTGACTAATATATTGTTTTATCACATTGAGACCAGAGTACTTATAAATTGAGAATTCTGCACCTTTCATTAGGCTGTGCAGTAGAGAGATCATCCCTCCGTTTCTTTATGGAGAATTAGTACAAAGAGACACAACCAGTTAAAAGTAACACACATTCTTTTTGTCACCTGCATTGCTGATTCAATCATTATACAAAAAGTCTCACTGGTTAGAGACACTACCTCTCACTACAGAAAGTTTTTATTTTAATGTGAGAATATTTTACCAATCAGATGCTAATAATATAATAATACTTAAATTCAAGTAACTTCCATGGATGCTCACAAAGACGTTTAAAAGTTTAAATCTTTTCCTAAAGGAAAAAAGTTCACTTTACCGTAAGAGAATAAGGATAAAGTAATTGACTTACAATGAGTAATCAGTGGTTTCTAACCTTGGAGGAAATGTTATCAGTAACAGTCACCCTTCATGAAAGTCTGTGGATGCAACCACACAGCCACCAGAAGTTGTGTGTGTCGTCACTGTATAAAGCAGGTTTTGTAAACCCCATCCATCTCGGTTTAGGACCGTGTTCGGTCGCTTTGTTCAAATTAGAGGATGGTGATACAGGATACATTTTCTCAGTTAAATTCACTTTTGATTGTATACAAAGGCTTACAATGAAAACCGTGGGCTGTGCTTAAACATCATGTTCCATCTGCCGCTCTTCCCCCCACCCTCTCTCTAGTTGCTTTTTGGTAAAGGGAATGAGGAATGCTCTAAACTAGGGTACATTTAAAATCATTGCACTAAGGAGAATTCTGGTAACCCGCATGTCTGTATGTCAGATATATTGCCGCTGTACATTGTAAAATCTTCCCAGAGATTTATTCTATGTTTGATTTTGCAGGATTCTGGGGCCAAGTCAAAGGGAGGGATATCAAAAAGGGCTCGCACATGATTCATTGTACCACACAGTCCTGGAATACTAAGCTAGCTAGTAGCACTAGGGAAGCTGCCCCACTTTTATGAGATGGACATAAAATAAGAGGTGAACAAGCTTTGGAGTTGTCAATGGATCAGTGACCATTTTCATCCTGAAGCAAAGAGACCTCGCTCCACCGGAGCTGGGGTACTCAGTGTTTTCCTGCATCACGCAATAAAAGGCATTTTATGGCTGAAATATTAGAGCCTCAGGGGAAAATTCTTTGCAAGGTACTTCAGTTTTAAAAGAAGGTTTGCAAAAATAGTGTACATTGAGATGTGTTTATTTCCAGTTCTTGGTTTAGAGGGCAAATTGGCTTCTTGTTTAGGAGGCACCAATTAGTCAGGATTTTAGATGGAAAATGCTCTACAAAATCACATCAACATTTGGATACTTAGTAGATCTTGTAGAAGTATGCATTTAATGTCTAATATAAACCATTGCAGCTCTTCTCTTTGGATATCCATCGTACAGTCAACCCAATTGTTGCAGGAAAAACAAAGGTTCAGGCATAGGAGGTAACAATTCTGAGCCTTACTCGTGAAACAGGGATAATGCTGATGTTGTCACAGGTTGGCAAACTGTAAAGTGCCGTGTGCAGTACGCATTATTATTGTTTACGCACTGTAGTTAGCGTTCTTTACTGCAGAGCTGCAGAAGGCCACCTTATCTTTCCACCCCTTGCCTGGCTTTCCCGGTGAAATGAGGTTTCTGTGTGTGCCGTTTGATGACAGAGAGAAAAGGGTGAGAAAAGCCAGGGCAGGGGGACTGTCTGAAGCTATGGGCAAGAAAAAGAGCATCAGAGAACTGTAAATTAACGTATCTTTCAAGTATGTAACAGTATCTTCATTAACCACAATTTAGATTTATCTGCTGAATCATTTCAGTGAGTAAAAGAGAAAATAGTTTTTATTCCTAAAGCATATGTGTTACGTATTTGAACATTTGAATTGCTATTTTATAATTTTTTACAGTTTCTATTTTGTGACCTGAACTGTGCTATTCTGAACTCAGTTTTTGAAGCTGTTGTTCTAATAATGTGTGTGTATCATGAAGCACCAACATTTTGTGACATGTACTCAAATATCTGGACATGTACCGGAAAATATGCATGATTTTAAACTCTTCGTACACTTAAAAATTATTTTTGTCAAGTGGACATTTCAGTTCTTTTTCTGCTTCTTTTATCCTAAATAATTCAATTCTTGTTATGACTCAACCAGAATTAGAGCATCTGAAATGTGCTACCCAACCTTATGGCTATTAATCAAGTAGTAAAACATATAGTTTGAATACAGAAGTAAATGTTTTTCCATGATTAAAAAAGAAAACAGTGAAATTTTTTTCTTGGCTTACAATGAGAGACTGGATACTATCTCAGTGGTGTCCAACCCTGTGGCATCACTGGTCACACTGGAAGAAGAGCTTTCTTGGGCCACACAGTAAATACAGTGTGACACATCATCACAAAAACGTCTTATCATGTTTTAAGTCAATTTATGATTTGCTGCTGGGCCACATTCATAGCCACCTGGGGCCGTGGGGTGGTCACCCCTGCTGTTAGTCTTTATTTGTTTCAACACTGGGTGACTCTGGAATGTTCCCTGAGCTTTCACAAAGACTGACTCCCTCTTCCGTGACGGAGACGTCACAGATAAGGGCTGTGGTCACGATGACAACAGAGGAGTACGCTTTTCTTTTCCTTCCTGCCTGGGGCATCTGAGCTCTTTCCTGGTGGGAAGAGGAACTTTCACGGTACCTTGCACATTGCAAAGTTTCCATATGTTTGTGGAACAAATGAGACATACTTGCAGATTCCTCTAATAAATGCCTTACATACCATGTCCTACACACAGGCATCCGTGGTGCTGTACGGAGACAAAAACATCCAATACTATTTCCCCTTTACCTGTACTATGTTGTCTGCGGGCACTGGTAGACAATCCCGAATGTAGACCGAGGGAATGGCGGGTCTGCAGTCGGCTGTGTGGTAGACTGACGTGTAAATAGAGGGGGTCATTTGAGCATTTTATTTGTGTGTGCAAAGTCATGTGGAAGCTGTGTGGGAACTGGAAGTGCAGAAAAACCAAATAGAAAAAAAGCCGACTGACAACAGTCAGGCCTGGATTTGTCAGCTCTGCCAGAGTAAAAATGGGAACTATATTGTTATCTACGACCTTTAAAACCATTGGATTTCATTATTATTATCTCACTGACCCTTGTCTGTGTATTTATTTTTAATTTGAAATACAAAGAATAAGTTGACACACTGTTACTGAACTCAGGTCTTAGAAAGGCTTTTAAAATATATTATGTGCCTAAAAACATGGTATCTTTTATTATATTTTGTATTGACCATAACAGAGGAGGTTCACATTAGCTTTCATTAATTATACAATGTGTTTGTATTTTTCTCATCTGCAAGGTACGAACCAACTGCCTGCTGCTCCCTAGATTGTCGCCGTTGTCCTCATCAGTATCTGTTTCAAAGGTCAAAGAACACATTTTTATCCTATTTGTCCTCGGTGTTTTCTGAAGTTTGACTTTATGTCGAAAAACACTAACAGTCTCCAAATTGCTTGTATACCCTTGTTTTATCCTTTTCCCTTTCCGTTTCTAGCTTTTCAGTAGAAGTTGTCAAATTTAGGGTCGTTCAGGTGCGACCAAACCCTCGTGCATAGCGCGGGGCTACTGGCGTGGCTACGGCTTTGTTAGTGTTGTTCCCTGTGGTTTTGTGATTCTCTCTCAGGCCACAGTGACCTACCTCTTGCTCTTACCTCTTAAGTGACAGTATATGTAAAATCATTTTTGATTTTTAAAAAATAATCTGTTATTCTTTTCAAAAGTGAAGGATCTCACATTTACTTATCTTTCAAATTCCTTCACACTTATCTGATGCTTTTCTGTCCACCCAAATAGTCATGCTATAGCTTGTCATGGAGCAGCACATTCACACCAATGGGCATATTTTTCCTCGTTCCATTTGACTCTGCACCATTTAAGTTATCTGAGAGCGAGGGAACAAAACACACAGGCTTCCTGAAGATGTGTCTTAAAGTGACTTAAGACAGGAGTACCTGTCGCTTTGAAGGGAGCTGTAACTGGGACCCTGGTCACCCAGTCCGTGACACACTAAAACCCAGCTGCATCCCAGCTTCTGTGTGCATACATGTTAAGCAATGTTTAGAAAGCTTTAGGTCCTAATGGCTTTCCTGGGTTCAGGAGAGCTTTACTAATCATCGATGACTTCGGTAAAATTTTATGTTCTCCTGGAATGCCAGGTAATTAGACTTTGCCTCATTTTTTTTTCGTACCTTGCCCACACTTTACCTGTAGCGTCAGATTGTCTTCACAGTAGTTAACACAGTGCTTAGAACCCAAATGCTCCATACGTGTGTGTGAACAAATTCTTTTGAAGTGAATAAGCCAAATGCTGAGGGGAAGCGTTTCATCTTGACCTAAATTAGCTTAGCTGGGAATATCTAATAAGATGTGTGTGTTAAGAATGGCGGGATCCAATATGAACTAGTAAGTAGTATTGATATGGATAGCATCTAGAAACATAGAAACAAACATTAAGAACCAAAAAAAGTGACAAAATATAAAGCTTAAATTAAAACTTAAGGCTTAAATGTAAAGCTTAAATTAAGCTTAAAGATAAAATTTAAAATTTAAAGAAATATTCTGATTGGTAAATATCCATTTAGAAAGATTTCTTTCTTTCGTAAAGGAGCTATGTTTTCATCAAGTGTAACAAAATATTAAAATTTTCAGTGCAAATGTTAAAAAAAATAAAAAGAGTTATAGTATTGCCCCAGGATGAATTCCTGTCACTCAGAAATTCATTTTTGCTTATTTGCCCATTGTGGGGAGGTAGACGGGTCTTTTTTTTTAGCAGTTTTTCAGAAAAACAGAGGAGTTTCAGTGGGTTAATATCCTTGTGAGTG
>VMDR010015625.1:0-22095 GCA_007922815.1 Macrotus californicus | reverse complement strand
CCAAATAAATAAAATAAGAAATAAAAGAGAAGTAACAACTAACATCAAAGAAGTACAAAGGATTGTAAGAAAATATTATTAACAACTATATACCAACAAATTGGACAATCTGGATAAAATAAATAAATTCCTAGAAACATACTATCTCCCCAAACTGAATCAGGAAGAATCAGAGAATCTTAATAGACTGATTACAAGTAACGAGGTTGAGGCAGTAATTTAAAAAACTCCCAACAAACAAAAGTCCTGAAGGAGATGGCTTCACAGGTGAATTTTACCAAACTTTCAAAAAACTGTCCTTTTCAAATTATTCCAAAAAGTTCAAGAGGAGAGAAAACTCCCAAGATCATTTTATGAGGCCAGAATTACCCTAATTCAAAAACCAGATAAAGATACTACAAAAAGAGAAAATTATAGGCCAATATTCCCGGTGAACATAAATGCTAAAATCCTCAACAAAATATTAGCAAACTGGACCTAGCGATACATTAAAAAGATGGGATTTATACTGGGGATACAAGACTGGTACCATATTTGCAAATCAATAAATGTGATATATTACATAAACAAAATGAAAAATAAAAATCACATAATCATATCAATAGATGCCGAAAAGGCATTTTAGAAAATCCAGCACCCATTTATGATAAAACTCTCAGCACAGTGAGAACAGAGCAAACACACCTCAACATAATAAAGGCCATATATGACAAGCTGACAGCTAATAGCATAGCCAATGGGTGGAAATTAAAAGTGTTTCCCTTAAGATCAGGAACACACCAGGGATGCCCACTTTCCCACCCCTATTCAGCATAGTACTGGAATCAGACAAGAAGCAGAAATAAAAGGCATCCAAATTGGAAAGGAAGAAGTAAAACTGTCATTGTTTGTAGTTGACATGACACTCTTACAGTTACAGACTGTCACAGCTGTGCATATTTGTTATGAAATATTATTCTGTTTTTTAAATTTGTTCTCCCTACTATTTCGTTCCAAAGATGTTGGTAGTGATGACTTTTACAAACGGGTTCATGGGTCACTGGACTAGTGCTGGCGTGAAGAGAAGGACTTCTATCACATGCGGATAACTTTAATTAAATATGGACATGGTGATTGATGGGCTTTTACATCTCCTTGTTTGAGAAGGGGGTGAGGATATGTTCATTTTCAGCAGAACAGTCATTCGTTTGATTCTGTAAATAGTAGTCTTTGAAATAGGAGAATTAAGTTGTTGAGGTATGAGAGTTAAATATGAGCAGAAGACTGCAGCGAGTGCCAGGTAGCACAAAAGGGGTGGCCTGTGTAGGTCGTATGATGGCTTTTTTCATATTTATCCTCTGTACTTTTCCTGCACTGCTTTGTGTCACAAGAAAAGTTATTTTCCATATTTCCTTGACTGCTAGCCTTTAAGTCGTTTGACCAATAGGCAGTAACAGGAGAAAAGCAGAGTCAAAGGAAGGAGTCAGTAGTTTTCTTTCTTTTTTCCTCTGGTGGCATCTTGAATCAGGTGCACCTTCTCTGTAATTCCAGCTCCTGCCAGGGAGCCCATCTCTCTATCTTCTAGACCTGTGAGGGGAGCTCCTGCCAGGGTCTTAGTTCTAACCAAACATCCTCGGCTTCTGGGGTCCTGTACCATCACACAGTAATTTTCTGCTGTTGCTCGTGTCTAGGTTGCTTCACTGTGTCAATTTGGCTTTTTAACTTTGTCATCACTTATATAAACCATGCCATGTATTAAATTCTCTTAGAAAAAGAATGCCTTTTGTTTGAGATACCTGGGCCTGATTGATACAAGAAGTGAAAATGCTGGAAAGACAAAGAGAACATTTGTTATTTCAATTTCAGCTCAGGCTGTCATCTCAGGTGGTACTGAGTAAACTTGTTAGTTCTCTTTGACGTGACATAAAGCAGAAGCTCCTTCATTGTTACACAGGGACCTCCCTAATATAGCTTCTGCCTGTCTCTTCAACTTGTCTTCTGACATTCCCTGCCTCTCCCCACAATTCAGCCATTCAGCATCACTTGCACTTCACAGAGTAGATGAGCTGTTTTTTCACTCCCCCATGCCTCTCTGGAAAGCCACTATCTCCGCATTCTGACTTATTTTCTCAAGACTCAATTCAAGTACCTTGTATAGTGTTGTAACAGGGGCGTCTGGCTAGATTGCTGGGGTGCAGGGGGGGTGGGAGGGTGGGAGACACCCTAAGGCAGCATGAAAGGCTGCCCTTCCTCGAGCGGGAGAAGGGAACCCTGAAGAGGCACAATAGAGCCTGCCTTCCCTGGGAGAAGGAAGGGGTGGTAGGAGGACGGTAGAGGCAACAGTAAACAAGTTAGTGCAGCAGGTGAACCAGCCCAGCGTGCCAGTGTGCGTTGCCCTGGCAACTGAGAAGCACCATGTGACACAGCAGAAGGAAGCTGACAGAAGCAGTATGCCCTTGCCCGAACCTAGAAAAACTCCTACCCACTTCCAGATCATGGTGGCAGGAGGAGGGGTAGAATCACTTTGTGGAATAACTGTATGATGGATGTTAGTCTAGATTGGCTGGCAAGCTAGACACCCCCACATGCAGGATTTGAGGGCAGAAGACTTAGATGGAGGGCATGAAGTCTTGGCCCTTTTGGCATTCTCCTCACTTGCCTGGTTTGGAGGGGCTGGAACGTTTGTGGGACCCAGTGGATGCCAGGTGCTAACTCATGGATGGCTCTTAACTTGCCCTTGTGCCCCAAGCCAGAAACAGGCCTGGGGGGAACATGTGCCTCACCAGCAGTGGGCCCACATGACACTGGCTTCATGCTGCGGGTGACCTGGACTGCACCCCTTCTCGGTGTACAGACTTGGGGACTAGGAATGTTTGCCAGCCCTAGGGGCACGAGCAGCCTTGGACACTGAGGTCTCATGGATGGAGCCCTTTGTATGACCAGCTGCAGTGACCTGGCAGTGTGCCCTGGCCCTGGGAGAGGGAGTAAGCTGAGTAGAGGCAGTGGAGACAGGCCTGGAGCAGGAGAGAGGGAGACTCATTCGCATAACAGCCTTGGGCCCCAGGAAGACAGATAAGATTAGAGCAGAGCTTATGGACACTGATTCTGGTCCTGGGGGTGGCTGGCTTCTTTCTATGTTTTGCAGAAGAAAATGGCTTGGAGTCAAAGAGTTTCTATTCCCCCAAACTGGGCAACCTTGGAATATAAACCGTTTTTCTCCACCAATTATTGTGTTATGCTTGTGAATGGTGGCAGGTGGCTGAATCCCACTTTGTTCAGTAACAGTGTGACATCTTTCCTGACACCTACACAGAAAGGCTCACTCATCTCTTTGTGACCTAACCTATTCTACATATGTACATACATAATGCAAAACACTACGAGCTCCTTGAGGATAAGACATTAGTCATCTCCATATCCTAGCACATGGTAGACTCTTTATTTAATGAGTGAATCATTGAAAAAAAATGGTAATGAGTGGTGTTTGTATTTGTACTAGGTATTTCTTAAAGATCAACCCATTATCTTCCAGAGAGCAAGGTTAATATTTTCACTCATCAAATCACTTTTGATGAGTGAAAACATTAAATAATAGCCTATGGCCAGAGCCTGCCTTCTGTATAAAGAAGCAGAGCTAATTTGGAAAACATCTGCACATCACTTGGGCTCTCCAACTAGATAAAGAAAAATGCAAGAGTCTGCCAGAAGCTTGCTTGTTTCGTAGTGGCTTGTTTTCCAGCCCATAGGATGTTGGCCATAATCCCAATAAACAAAAGTTGATCAGGCCGAAGCAGGGCAGGCTGTGAAATGGAATAAACAACAGCCCTCTAACATGCTGGAGTAAAGCATATTTTGTATCTTTGGCACTCACATTAACAATCATTCTAGATTTTTGAGCAGGCTTTTGTTTTCTGTTTACTGGAATATTGCAGTTGCCTTCAGGGGACGGAAGCTACTGCTCTGGCAAAACAGTTCAGCCATGCTGGCCCCTTCAATGACAGTGACATAACCACAGTGGTGCTGTCCAGGAACCTTTCCCCCTTCCTCCAAGCCCAATGCATCATGAGTGCTTCTCTTGGTGAAGAGGTAAAAATGGTTTGTAGAAACCTGTAGAGGCCGGGGGCCCCGTTTTCTACCATTTTAGTGATGATTTATACTTTATGATCCTGGAATGCTGCACTCTGAGGAGGTGTGCAGTTTTGTGGTTCTGTCGGTTTCACACCAAGAAGCAGGGTTGGAGGTCAGAGGTGCTTGCCCTCCCTCCTCTCGTCTCCCCTGTGCAGCCGCTCCAAATGAGACCCAGTGAAAAGAGCTGCATGGGAGGCCTGCTCCACAAGCAGCCTGTCAGACCGCTGATACTCATCAGCATTTCTGAGATACAATGGAAAAGTGTGTTTTGGCTTTGCCACGGGGAAAATGTGTGATGTCCCTCATAATGTTTCTACTATCTGGAAATATCCAGTCGTGTGCCTGAGGCAAAGGGCATTAAAAAGAAGAGCTCTCCTGTCACCTGCTTCAAATTGTTTTTGCTTGTAGCATGTAAGAGAAGTGTCTGTGTTGAAGAGAGAGGAGACCGGGGAGGAAGGGCCGCCTTTTCATGCCAGGCAGCAGAGAGAGGCAGGAACGTTTAATGTTTAGGAGACAAAACCTTTGCAACCAAAATCAAGGGGTGATGAAGTGAATTATTCTCACCAAGCAGCAATTGTCAAATACTGCTCTCTCCTCTATTTACTTTTAATGTTTTTCATCCTGATCAAATGTTCTTTTTTCAGAATCAGTAATCCATCTCTCAGGGTAATTGTAGGGGCCTGGTGTATATGTATTCCCCAAACTGTATTCTTTGAGGTAGGAATTTCAGGCAATACAATGTTCAATGATAAATAAATAAAAAAGCAAAGACTTATTATCCTCCTGTACTTATTTTATATGGTACTGTAACATAATTGCAAGTTTAGTGCTTTAAAACAACAGATTTATTTTCTTGTAATTCTGGAGGTCAGAAGTTTAAGATAGCTGTCACTGGGCTCAAATCAAGATGTTGGCAAGGCTGAGTTCCTTCTAGGAGATCTAGAGTGGTACCTGTCTCCTTGTCTTCTCCAGCTTCTAGAGTCTGCCCACAACCTTGGATTATGGCCTTGGACCACTCTGACCTCTGACCTTTGACCTCTGCTTTCTCTGTCATATCATCACATCTTCTCTGACCCCAACATCCCTGTCTTCTTTTACAAGGACCTTGTGATTACATTAGACCCACTGGGATAATCCGGGATAATCTTGCATCTGCAGGTGCTCAATTTAATCATGTCTGAAAGTCCCTATTACCTTGTAAGGTAAGGTTTTGGGATCAGGACATGGGTATTTTAAGGGGTTGTTATTCTGCCTACTGCGCTCATTCACTGAAACTCAGAAAGCTTAATAGTACATTAAAGGTTCTGCAAAGTTTTTTACGGAATTATGTTTTATTTTCCTTAATGCAGAGTCTCAAACTTACTTCCCTTTTCTCTTTAGTTCTAAGAACATATAGTCTTATATGGAACACATCTTAAATGGAAGAATAAAATAATTCCAACTTTAACAATTTAATATCTGTGATTGTATTGCCACATTTGTACTCATTCTTGAGTTAATGGGACAGGAAAGGGCTCAAAATTTGGCTCTGGTACTTTTATCACATGAGACTTTTAGCAAATCATATAAAATCACAGAGCCTCAGTTTCTTCACTTGTGAAATGAGGTAAGGGTGAGATGCTTTGCTCGTTATTACATGGGTTTTTGGCAGTGATATGTGATAAATTTCCATGTAAATTATAGAAAATTAAATAATATTAATTTTCAACATTCTATAATAAATAAAATGTTGTACAATTAAGTTACAACCACATTTTTAGAATAATTTCTTCCATCTACCTGGCTTAGGTAGTTGATTAATTATATATTTTTTTCTTTTGAGATATTCTAGAAGTCTTGGATATTCTTGATTACTGCTTTTAATTATGATATTTTAAAAATCTAGAATCCAGGAATCTGTGGTATATAAAATATTTATATATGTTTAACCACCAGCTCTCCTTGTGACTAATTTGGGGATAATTTGAAAAGTGCTTTCATTCCTGATTCCACTGTTATTGTGAACCACACTCACTGCCAGGCTTTCTCTTATGTTTATTGGTGTCTACCCATAAACTACAAACCAACTTTAAATGAGTTATAACCAAATTATTAAATTATCTAGTATTTAGGATAAGCTTCACTCATGCTTATTTTGGTTTTGTGCATGTAGGAAAATTCTGATTGTTTTACCTCTTTTTTTCCCAGACACGTGGTAGGTTAGTACTTCCCTATCCCCTGTGAATTTAGGCAGGGCCTTGCGGCTCACTTTGGCCTGTGTATGTGAGTGGAGGAGACTCGTGTGACTTTCAGGTGGGAGCTTTAAGGGCCCGTGTGCAGTTTAGCATCTTCCTTTTGATGGTCTTGGAGCCCATGATGAAATGTACACCCTCTCAGCTGGCACCCCCAAAGAATTATAGAGAAGAAGTCCTGTTTGTTGATTCACTTTGGACTTGGGTATATGTGAGAGAAACACTTTTGTTGGTTACACTCACTAAGATTTTGAGGTTCTCTTTATTGTAGTTAACCTGACTGAAACCATGTGGAATCCTCTAGCTGATCCCCATCGCCTCTAATCACATGAAAGCATATATTTGAAAGTTCTTGGTAAACCATAAAAAGGACTGGAGGAGTGTCTTCAGTTAGCACAGAGAAAATTGAGAGCCAAAATAAAAGGAAAATTTGCAGGGAGACTAGAAAGATCGTGGTATTTGGATCAGAGGACCTGGTCCTGGTTTTGCCTTCATTCTTATTCATCTTTTATCTAAATTTTATAAATTTAATGACATTAAAGCATTATTTAAGTTAAAAAAATTATTCCTACCTAGAAAAGTGACTCATAGGGTGTGGAAGGATGCTTACATTTAATTTCCATAGCCTTGTAAAAACATACTCAAATTTTACTTGTTCTCAGGAACTGATTACTGAGTGATATGATAAAATTATTTTTTGTGCTTCTTTTTCACCTTTCTTTAAATCCTTTCTTAAAATCCATTCTGTTTAAAATAAAGTATCGCTTGGGATTGATTTATGACCAAATGGCTGCTGCCTCCATTATTTGTCTTGGGGGAATGCCAATGAAGAGAGAAGGGGAAGAAGCTGAAAATGCAAGTACTTCCTAAAGCAGAAGCCACCCTGGGAAACCCTGAACCTGAGTGTAAACGGCAGATAGTGTAATCATTCATAGGAACCACTTTGTATTGAGGCAGTGAAAGTGGCAGTGACGTCTTGGTGCAAAAGAGAGGAGTGTGAGGTTGTGGCCACCTAGACTTTCAAGAAGCTGCGAAGACAGCAGTTGTTGGGGAGGAGGTGGCAGATAAGCTATGGAGCTCCAGAGTGAATAAAGAGAGAAAAGATTTGAATTCTACACTTGATCTTAGTCAAAAGGCCAAGAAGTGATGATTTGAATTCTAGAAGATAAGCTTCCTACTCTGAAAATTTGCCTAGGGCCACTCTAAGTGCCCCTGAGCACCGGCCAGATACAGGAGGCAACAATTGATATTATAGCTCCTTCCTCGTTAATCTTCCGGAGCCTCTCCCAATCCTGTGTTCATTAGCAGCTCCCAAGAGGCACAATGTCTGCTTGCCTGTCAAAGCCAGCTTGGGGAACTGAAAAGGATTTGAAGGCAGTGGCAGCTTCTATCCTTTCTCAGTGATTGTGGCATTTTTTTTTATCCCTGTCCTCCTCGTGAACTTTTCTTCCTTTTAAATTGCATTAGGAAGCTAACTGCAGGTAGTAGAAAGACAGGCTTTGGAGTCAAATGGTCAGAGGGCCAGGGCTCTAGTCTCACCTCCATCAGTTGCTTACGGTGGCAACATACATATTTTTTAAAGGTTTAAATACTGCTTCTGCTTAATCACATTACATATAATGTTTCAAATGGTTCTGATGGTGACTTCCTTATAAAGATATAATGAAAATTAGGTCTTGGATTTTTCTGCCAGTGACTCTTAACTTGCCAGACTTGAATTGAATATCATACATTTTGGCTCACTGAAAAGGCTAGCTGGCATCATGGGAAATTTCCAGCAATTATTTACGGGTATGTGGGTGAGGAGAATTGTGTGGGTTTCACAGTGGCCCACTCTCTGTATTCCATCTGCTGCAGAAGGCCGAGACGGGACACACAAACATAGGTGTGGGCTGAATTCCTTTGCAGTTAGCATTCTTGTTCTGTCTCCGGGACTCACCATACAGAGTGTTGCAAGCATGGCATCTACTAGTGAGCAAAAATCTAGGATGTAAGCTTTGATTTTCTTGCTTCATCATGATGAGAAACAAGAAACCAGGGGATGACTATTCCAAATGCTATACAGTTTACTGAAAGTAAGTTTTGGCCAAACTTCTATTGAGTTACTGTGGCAGATTAAAGGTGGACATAAATTCTTTGACACTCCCTCCATTGACAGGAGGAATCTATTCATCCTCCCCTTGCATCTGGGATGGCTTGTGACTGCTTTGACCAACAGCATATGGCAAAATGATGTCATTCAAGCTTCAGATGATTAAAAGAGGACTGGCAGCTTCTGTTTTGCTCTCTTGGAAGCCAGCTGCCAGGCAGGAAGGGGGCCTTCCTTAAAACTATCGTATTGTGAGAGTCCTGAGCCACATGAATAAATCCTAGAGAATAAAACACCATGGGGGGAAAGGGCGAGAGCGAGAAAGAATGCCACGAAATCCGGAAGCTCCCAATGAATAGTTTAGAGGCCATGGTGAAAGTGGTTGCAGCCCCAGCCATTCCGGCTCATGCCATGTGGCTCAGAGACCAACCTCCCCGCCAAGCTCCTTCAGAATTCCTGAACACAAAGTTGTGAGCAAATGAAGTGGTTGTTTGAAACCGTTTGGAGTAGTCATCAAAGTTTTGGGGTAGTTTGTTGTGTAGTAATAGATAATCTGATACATTGGTTTTATAATCTGAACGTTGATAATTTTTTTTAACTTAGTGTTTGTTTTTAATCCTGAATTCCTTAGGGATCGTTATCCCACTTGAACTAAGAGAGCACTGGATTTCTTCACATTTTGTTCCAACTAATCAGAAGGTCAGTGTGTCTCCAGAAACATGGTGTGGCGGCAGGGAGACTAAGGCAGCTACAGAGTCTGGGGAGAATAGGAGGAGTCGGAGTGAATGACACAGGGCCTGAGAAATGCTCGATGTGTGTAACTGTATTCTGTCCTGGGTTCCCCAGCCACCACTGCATTCCACTGCTTGATGTATATGGGGTTTTGATCAGAAGCATTTGTTCTCAAAAACTGGCTTTTACCTCTGTCTCTTTCCATAATGAGCTTGGCCAAGTGGTAGAATGGAATCTATATCTTATGCTATTTCTTCTGCTGGAAAATCCTTCCTATTTTTTTAAAGCCTGATCAGCCCTGGCTGGGTGGCTCAATTGATTGGAGTGTCCTCCTGTACACCAAAAGGCTGCAGGTTCTATTCCTGGTCAGGACATATGCCTGGGTTGCAGGTTTGATCACCCATCAGGGTGGGTACAGGAGGTGGCAAATTGATGTTGCTCTTTTACATTGATATTCCCCTCTCTCTCCCTTCCCATCTCTCTAAAATCAATAATAATAAAAAATATCCTCAGTTGAGGAAAACAAAACCTCATCAATTTTTACCTATCATGTGAGACAGCTCTGGGACAATTCCTAGAGGCTTTTCCAGGTGCTCTTCCTTCTCTGTGCTCCCATAGCAACCTGAGCTCACCTCTATCATCTAAAATAACACATTGAATCATTTGCCAATGTTTTGGTCACTTTCAGGAATAGCAGATTTTCCAAGGACAGGAAAATTTTTCCATTCATTTCAGTGTCTGCCAAGTATACAGAAAGGAACGTGTGGCATCGGTGCTCAGTGAGTGCTCCATTGCACAGAACTTTATTGTGTGGGGTCATCTTGTGCAGAGGTCATTTCCCTTGTGATTTCAGAACCATTGAGCACCTTATGCTAAGCAAAGTAAGTCAGAGAAAGACAAATATTGTATGATATAGCTCATATGGAGAATCTAAAAAAGTTAAACCTATAAAAAAAGAAAAGAGTAAAATGGTATTTACCAGGGAATGGGAATGGGGGATTGGATAAGAGTGATGATATTTAAGGGTACCAAATTGTGACAAGTAGGAAATAAGCCATAGAGATCTAATGAATGGTATAATGAAAATTATTGCATAAGTACAACAATATTATACTGTAATTATGTAGTGTGATAAGCATTACTACAATGGCAATCATATGACAACATATTAAGGTATCAAAGCAACATGCTATACATCTTAAACTTACACAATGTTACACACCAAATTTGTTCAGCTAAAAGATAATGTCAAGACCGTGCGACACCTGCCTTTTGAGAGTAGATAGGCTTTCTCTGAAGTCAAATCTCACTGGAAAGAAGAAATTCTCTCCTTCCTTCTCACCACCCTCATTTTCTGGAAATTTGTCTCCGTCTTTGTGAGGACGCGGCATAGTGTGCAACAGACCATGAGGGAGGGTGATTTAATGGTGACTCAACTACATGCCCCCCTCAGGAAGCCCAATAGTCTCAGTGTGTGCCACTTTCAGTCTTTTTTCCATCTTCTTCCCCTTTCTCTCTTGCCTCTTCCCGTTGAACCATTTTTTCCCATATTCTTCTTCTTTTTTTTTCAGAATGGGGAACAATGAGATAAGACTGGTCATTTGCTGTTTCTCTTCTTCACTGGCGATGAAACTGCGTGGGCTTCTCA
Source organism: Macrotus californicus (assembly GCA_007922815.1). Lineage (NCBI taxonomy): Eukaryota > Metazoa > Chordata > Mammalia > Chiroptera > Phyllostomidae > Macrotus > Macrotus californicus. The sequence goes on along the minus strand of VMDR010015625.1, from coordinate 11,288 downwards.
GGCTTCAGTTCAGTCTCTGACAGCAGAGACTCTCTGTCGTCCATTTCCTTAAGTGTAAAAGAGACACAGTAATTATCTATCTCCCAGGCCAGTTAATGGATAGATGCAATTTTGAGGTGAAATAGTGGGTGTCAAAGCGCTTTGCAGAGTGAGCTGATGAGTAAATGTTTGGTGTGTTATGTGAGTCCAGCTAGTCTCCATCTACCACTATGTGATTGTGTAGTTGACCCCCTACTGTACTCACCTAGTGCCTCTGACCACAAATCCTCGAGACAATTAAAGTCTGCGAGTCAGATTTGTCTTCAAGCATTTCCAGGGCCCGCCCCGCCCCCGTGGCATTCATGGACAGAACCAGAGAGGCAGAAGCAGTTCTTGATGAATGTACTTTAATTGCTCTTTGGTATGACATAATAATAGGAAAATTCATATAATTGACAATGTAAAGGCCCCTACTGTTAGCAGCTGCTTTAAATTTAATGGAGCTGAGATTGTTAATAGTCTTTTCTTCGCGGGGGTCTTTCCTTTGGCAGCCATAGCGCAGAGCAAGCGTGTCCCATCATCTCCACTTTCCCTCCAGGCCCACAACCCAGCCTCACTGTGGCAGAAGATTATAGAGAATAAGTCCATTTGCACTTCTTTGTCTGGTCTTAATTATCTGGTGGAATCATTGGTGTGTGATACATGGCACTCCCTCCCTGTAAGACTTCTCCATATGCAACATGATGTTATGGAAAGATGGTTCTGGAACTAAACGGGGGTGTGCCACTTACTGGCTGCAATTTTGGGCAAGTTACTTTAACATTTCTGAGCTGCCAGTGTCTTCTAGACAATACGAAAACTAAACCCTACTTATTATAAAATGACCGGCACAGGGCACGGGATGTGCTTAGTAAATATCAGCTTCCTATTTTCTCTCTGTACGTTATACCAGATCTTTTAAAATAGCCAAGCCCTGTGCGATCAGTTTCTCTGTCTTCAGTCTCGGTTTTGCCACTCTGGTCGACAGAATGGCACATAAAGCAATCTGACTTTGCACTACAAAATTCCTTAGAGCTGTCTCCCTTTCCCTTACAAGATCTACTTTGCTTTACCAAACAGCCAACATTCATCTGACGTTCTGAAAAAAAATAAACAAAACAATAACTGCAGCAGATTCAGCACAGGAAGTCATATTGCTGAAAAATAAGGTCATTCCCACCAGATGAGGTTTATTGGCGGAAAACTGATTCACAGGTTCAAGTCAAAGCCAGAATAATGCATAAGCAATTCTATTTAGAGATTGATGCATTTCTTGTAAATGAAAAACATCACATTATAAAATTGTATATGTGACTGAGTTTGTATCTAAGGGAGAAGAGGGGTGTAGGGGGAAGACCGGAAGGGAGAGAGGTGAGAAATCTGCTGGGTTCAGGTGCCTGCAGGAAGAAACGTGTTTAATGTGGGTTCTCACTATGCCTACCTTAATCGTTCCCCTTGGCTGCAGATGAAGCTCATTTTATTTCTGTTCCTGTCACCAGCCTTCCCCAGGTAAACTAAAGCTACAGGTGCTGAGTCAGTTCTCTCTGCAATCACTCAGACTGTTTTCCTGTGCAGTAACTTTACAATTAGTATTAACTGGGGATATCATCGTTTATCCTGTGAACAGATGGACATTAGGATGCGCCCAAATCAGAACAATGGGATATTTATAAACTGCTGCTGTAATGCTTCAGGAGGAATATCACAGTTTCATAACCTCCAAGAAGAACTCTCCTAAGAAGCAAATAGGTGTATTTACTTTGTTTAATCCCTGGCTTTCTACTGAGTTTTTCCCTTACTGACGCCTTAACATGTGTGTTGCTAAAACTAACCAACTTTTACAGGCCCTGTTTATTTTTTTCATTTCTCCCAGTCATGTTTAATTAGAATATTCTGTAACCACAAAATCTTCCCTGGGAAGATTTTATTGGACATGAAAGCTATTATTAATGGCCAGTGTTAAACACTCTACAAAGCCCTCATGTTCTGATGAGCTCTCTGATTTGGTACATTATTTATAACTCTCAGAAGCATGTTTTCCCATGGAAAATACAGATTTCATTCCATCAAAAGATACGTTCTTTTCTTTTTTATTTTTTGATTTCTTATGAGTTGTTATCTGGAATTGGAATAACAGGTGGCAACAAGGTATCACTCAACAAAGACAAGAAAATCGAGATGCTGCCTTCGATTTCAGGGCAAATAAAAGGTGAATGGCTACTTAGGTAGGTACAAACATTTATATCTGAGATATATCATTTGCCTGAAATTATGAGCACTTGGTGATATAAACATGTATTTCTGATGAACTGATCTTTGCCGGAAAGCATCTTTAAACACGACCTTGCAAATATTTCGAGGAAGCAGGTGTGTATGCCAAATGTTTAAATTATTGGTACAATTTAGGGGTATCTTATTTGCATCATATGTCACACTAATGTTTGGACACTCCTGTTAGGACAAAGGCAATTCCTTGGATATGGGGCAGCCCTGAGTTGTTATAAGACAATATTCTTATGTGTACTGCTTAATAGAGGCCATCTGGATGGGGAAGCAGGAGCGTTCATTACTATCAACTTTCTACATCTCTCATCCCTTTATACCTCTATTAAGTTTGAACCTTACAAACAGAGCTTCTTTAGAGTTTTGGTTGATTATATTTTGGAGTAAACTTATAAAGAGAGGGTTACAAGCTCCTTAGGGTATATGAGCTCTGCCCAGAAAAAGTCCGGCCATTGTTAATATAATGAGAATGGTTTATGCAACATCGATGTAACCTGGCAGCCAAGCAGAGTGGACTGGAATGTGCATGTGTGAACAATAATGACTTCACCGTACTAGTCAATGCGGGAGGTAGATGCCATTGAGTGAGCATGTGTACTGTGTGGCCATCATTCAGAATGACTGAGCGAGCACAGCAATGAATCTGCAAATTTTGTATTAAGCTTGAACATTCCTCCAAAAAAACAATTCAGATGATTCAGAAGGCCACAGCTATGGGCAACTGGTGATTGGCAGCTTTATCACGACAATGCACCTGCTCATGCAGTTTTTTCGTGAAACATCAAATCATCCAGGTGATTTAACCCCCCTATAGCCCAGATATGGTGCCCTGTGACTTCTGGCTTTTCCCAAAACTAAAATCACCTTTGAAATGGAAAAGATTTCAGACCATTGATGAGATTCAGGAAAATGCAATGGGGTAGCAATGACATTTGGGAGAAATGTGTGTGGTCCCAAGGTGCGTACTCTGAAGGGTCCTGAGACATCATTGTCCTGTGTACAATGTTTCTTGTATCTTGTTTCTTCTTCAATAAATGTCTCTATTTTTCATACTACATGGGTGGATACCTTCTGGACAGATCTCGTATTCCCAGCAATAGAATTACTGGGTCAAAAGACAGTTCCATTTTTAATTTTTTGAGGAAATTTCATAGTTTTCCACAGTGGACGCACCAGAGAACTTATACATCAATGTTCATAGCAGTGCCATTTACAATAGCCAAGTGTTGGAAATAGCCTAAGTGCCCATCAGTAGATGAATGGATTAAAAAACTGTGGTACATTTACACAATGGAATTCTACACAGCAGAAAGAAATAAGGAATCCCTACCTTTTGAAACAGCATGGATTGAACTGGAGACCATCATACTAACTGAAATAAGCTAGTTGGTGAAAGACAAATAGCATATGATTTCACTTATAAGAGGAATCTAATGAACAAAGCAAACTAATGAGGAAAACAGAACCAGAAACATGGAAACATGGAACAGACTGACAGATGCCAGAGGGGCAGGAGAAGGGAGGAATGCTGGAAAGGAGAGGAAGGGACTAGTCAAAGAACATGTATGAATGACCCAAGGACATGGACAACGGTGTGGGGATTGACTGTGGGAGCAGGGAGTGGGCTGGGTGGAGGAGGGCAAAGGTGGATAAATTGGGACAACTATAATAGAATAAATAAGAATAATACTAAAAGAAGTTTAGTGGGACAAATCAGTGTCTGCTGCTGCATCTTCCTTGGTAAAATGTGTTCATCTGGGATGCACTGGTTGACAGATAGTCTGTCAGCCCTTGGGTAGTGGTGCTATCTCAGAACACACAGACAGGAAAGGCAAACCCATACCTGGAATGAATTGATTTTAGTTAATGATGAATTGCTGCCACTACCAGGGAGAAGTCCAAGAACATTGACTTGCTACAAGTGGCTGCTTGGTTTTCTTGAGGTGTGGTACTCTTCTGAGGTTTCAGTTTTGTTCTCTTTTGCTGGTGGGTGAGATGTTCAAAAGGGCAGGAGCTAGCTTAGCATGGGAGAGGGAGATTATGCTGACTTACCAATAGCCTCTATCTCTGCCACCATGGCCACGCTCTTGTGAGTCTGATATGCAGCAGTGGGGAGGTCGAGGACAAAGGTTAGAAGTCATCCATAGTATTTGCCACATTTTGATCATCAGATATAATTAATATGGTATTAATTTCCAAAAAACATCTAGACAGTTGAACGGTAGCAGAATATACCACATCAAAATATACCACTTTAGCATAAAGAAGAAACAGATACAAGAAAAGCTCTCTGCCCTCCCCCTGTTTGCCTAAAAGCAGGACATAAATATGAGGAAGGGCAGAAATTGATCACCAGAGAAACTCAAGGCCTACCTCAGCCCAGAGATGGTCACAAAGGGCTCTACATAACAAGTCTTACAACTGGCCCGTACCTGCCATTAGTTAGCCTATGTATTTGCTTTCCCACAATATGCCAGCCCTGGAAACTCAAAGTCCTTGCCTTCGTCACTTCTCTAAAAATCTATCAGAAATGGGGATAACTGTAATTGAATAACAGTAAAAAAAAAAGAAAGAAAAATGCTACATAAGTCCAAGTTATAATAAGCATCCCTTTGAGTTATTCATATCTGAGTGCTCCTATGTGCATGTGTGATGCACAGGTTAATAAAGTTCTGGTTGTTTTCCTCTTCTTTTTTTAAAAAAAGGTTTTCTTTTTTTTAAGATTTTATTCATTTTTGGAAAGAAGGAAAGGGAAGGAGAAAGAGAGGGAGACAAACATCAATGTGTGGTTGCCTCTTGCACATCCCATACTGGGGACCTGGCCTGCAACACAGGCATGTGCCCTGAGTGGGAATCAAACCAGCAATCCTTTGATTGGCAGGCCCACACTCAATCCACTGAGCTATACCAGCCAGGGTTGGTTTCCTCTTCTTAATCTGTCTTTTGTCAATCTCATTTACAGGGCCCCAAACAGTGAACCTCACATAGGTAGAGGAAAAACAGTTTTCTTCCCCTACACAATCCAAGTTTCTTCAATTTATAATATGACAGAGCTCATGAGAATTAACGTAACCTTGGGATATAGCAGTGAGTATACATCCCATGTGAATGTAAACCTCTCATATTTTTTTTTGGTGAGGCTGTGTTAATCTCCAATAAAGAGACCACATTTGGTACAATAGAGTCGACCAGTTTTTGCAAGGGTCAGACTAATGAATGACATGGAAATACGGTGAAGAACATCACCTCTGCATATTTTAGATCTTTGAGTGTAGAACTGATCTGGTTATTGTGCTGTGATGTGATATTTTATTTACTCTAATTTCTCAGGTGAATGGGGATAGTTGTAGGGGCTACCACTTGGCTTCTCTAATACAACCACCCCTAACTTATGGGTCAAGAAACCAATGTGAAGTTTTTGCCAGCTTCTAAATATGTTCAACTGAATTATATACTTGGGGACCAGGGAAATGATAACCATGTTGGTCCATAGAGAAATTAGCTTCACTATGAGACAGATATGGATGAAGATTCCATTTATTATCTTTATTACCTGAGCGCTTTATACCCCTTCTCTAATAGTTGAAGAAAGATGGCACTTTGGATATCCTGGTATCAGATTGAATGTGGAGGCTATATCAAACAGGTCTTGAAAGATCTGGAAATTCTCCTTTCTAAGTGTGCAATCGCCCAAGTAAATGGCTATAGGTCCCACTGGGGAAGGACTCAGACATCACTATTGTACATAATTGCTGAGCCCTAGGGCCCTACATCCTCTCTACCTGGATGCTCCCTTAGTTAGTAGGCTCTGACAGCTGACTTCAGTCTGAAAACTGGGCAAAAGTTACAGATTTCCTATTGTCTGGAATAACTTATGCTCATCTATTTCTAATTTTTCTGAATGTGTGTGTACGTGTATATGTGTATGTGTGTATATTATATATATATATATATATATATATATATATATATATATATATATATATATATATATATATATATATATATATATTTGACAGTATTCTGGGCAGTTGGTTGCCCATGTATCTTACCTCTAGGAACACCATGTACTACAAGCCATCTCTGTAATTTATGTCAAGTCTGATCCTTCTGGCTGCCATTGAGACTTTGCTAACCATGCTATTCCCAGATCCAATCAGCCCCAGTAGTTCTGTGATAGCTTCTTTCCTGTTGGTTCAGCCCTCAGAGGACAGACTTTATTGAACACTGCGGTGATACTGGGGTGTTCCCCCTCAGTTCATCCCTTATTGCCTCAGTAAATGGAGTGTTCTCCAGGCTCTGCTGGGAAAAATGAGCATTTGATGGGTTTTCCGGTTGTACACAATAGTCCCATTCTAGCGTGCTCAGTTCGGTAAGCCTTGAGCTCTTCCTCATTATTTTCCTTGGCATCTCTATTTAATTTAATAATGGTTACTGTTTTTTCAAAGCTCCCATGCTTCATCCCAGCAGTGTTTTAGAACCATCACTTAGGGTTCATTCCAGATTAGAGTTCCTTCATATTGTAAATCCACCTTTATCCAGCTTTATATTCTACCCTTCTAGATAGAGCATCCTCAGGATTCACTTTTGGATATATTCTCCTGGTTCCTGACCCAGATTCTGTAATAACGTTGATGTAGAACCACTCTCAGTCTCTAACAGGTCCAGCACTTCTCCCAGCTAGCTTTGTGGAGGTTATTCATAACTGAGGGCTCGGTGCTCAGGCAGTGAGGAGAGAGCAGATTCTGGGGGACCATTCATTGTTTCATTTGGCACCTACCTCATTTGCTGCCTTTGCATAGTCTTAAACAAGGTGAAGTGATCTGTCTTCCAAAAAGAAGTGGGCCACTTTTGCTGTCCTACTGGGCTCAGAGAAATTGACGATACAATGTTGATAAATTCATGTATCCTCACCTCAAATTTCAGGGTCCACTCTTTCCCACTCTGGGTCCTGTATTGTCATAGGAGATTGCCTAGACCAAGGATTCTCTTAAATTCTGCCAATATCACACTTAACTTCTGTGCCTAATCTTCAGCTATTCCTGACCCCTGCCTGACTTTAGGAGATGAGAGTCTTTTAAAATTCTACCAAGAAGACCTGTGACACTCACACTTTACTCTGAATCATTAAGATCCCTAGCCTGTCATTTTCTTTCTTCAGTAAATCAAAGATACTTAGAAATGGTCACCTCAATTTCACAGTCCTTATAGTTGCTATTTCCTCACATCTTTCCATTGCCTAAGAAATTGTACCAGTTAATACAGCTCCTCAACTGGCATCCCATCCCATCCTCCTCAAGTGAAAGTTTTAGTAGTTACATGCTACAGTATCCCAGAGGCCATCAATATATCACCTACTACCAGGGATCCAACTGGCAAGTTGGATCCAACTACAAAATTCTGTCCTTCGCATCTGCTTCTCAGGTCTATTTCTGGTACAGACCAACTTAGGTTGAGTTCCATAAAGCACAGTCTGAGATGGGGATTTTTGTTCAAGTTACTTACTACAGGAATATTCTCAGGAGAAAAGGAATAAATGATGCCGAATAGAGCAGGACACAAAAACTATTCATAAAGGTGGTATCAACTGAAGACCAGCTTCAGTCTGCATACAGGGAGAATCTTAGGAGTACAAACTGCAACAAAGTTAGTCTCGCCATAAGATGAGGAACCAGCCCTTTAGTACCAGTCAGTTATTAATTGAAGTTCACTTGGTGGGGCAGTGAGAGGGAGTGTGTGTAGCTTTCTGAGGGAGGAAGCTCCTATTTGTCCAAGGGTAACTCTTTAGACAGAGAAAAGGCCAGCTCTGAGTTATTAGTCAACACTCACAACAGGAGAGGATGGGTATGCGGGGAAATGAAACAGATCTGCCCAAAGCACCAACGCCATTTCAACAGTAGATGAGTGTAGGTCCTGCAATTCTGCATTTGAAAACAGCTCTCAAATGATGCTAATATTGTTGGTCCAAGGACCACGCGTGGAGTGGCAAGGAATGAACAATTTTGTTGTCAGGGTTTTCTTCCTTCTTTTTATTTCCTGCATGTCTTTTACTGTTCTTTCCCTCCTCCTTCCTCCTCCCAATGGTTCTGATTTTACATCTGAACTTCAAACCAGTTTGTAGGACTGCATGCAGAGGATGTGGGCATCTTGCAGGTTTCTTTCATAAGAAAGGGAAGAAAAACCTTAATTTATTGGTCTATTTTTCTTTTGATACATCCAGTTGTCTACAACCTTCTATTAAGCAGGTTGTTTCCTTCACGTGAATGGACAGGTTTTTAAAAAAATATATTAAAATCTTAGAAGCTGATTTAAGAAATAAGACAAGAACCTCAGATTTTTGTAAACAGACCAGGAATAGTAAAGGTAAAGTAGGAACCACAACTGATCTTTTGATATCAGTGTAGCCCTAAATGAGGCATTTACAAGCCTAATTATATCCAACTTAACAGTGCAAATACTGAGACACGTAAAAGTTAAGGAATTTATTCAAGGTCACACAGGATGTGAGTGGCAAGATTTCGACTAGAACCAAGGCCCTGGGCCTCCTGTTATTGTGTGTGCTACTATTAATTTGAAATTGTGTCCTTGCACCTTGAAAACAATGTCCAACGTAGAACTGCTAACCATGATTTTTATGCATATTCTTAAAGCACAGTGGACTAGAACATCAACATGTAAACATGAAAAGACAGAAATAGTATGTCAAGGACAAAAAGTGGAAAGGTAAAAGATGTTCTAGAGTAGATTGAAAGGTCTGACTTTATTTAGAATGCCTAGACTCACTTTAGAGAAAATTTCGCCTTGTCTTCCTGTCATCCTTCTTACTGTGGAAAGTTTTACATTCAACTATGATATCCGCTTCATATTGGAGAAGATAGCTTCTCTTATTGCTGTCTGCTTTCCCTTAAGTGTTGCTATTTTTCGTGAAGGAGGCTGAGAAGGAGAATGAATTCAGTTGAGCCCATCAAAATTAAGGCATTATCAGTGCAATTATTAACATTGTCTTCATTATCATCACTATCATCATAATCTTCATCATCCTAATCATTAACACTTATTGAGGGCTAACTAGGTCCCAGACAATGTGTTATGAGCTTTAAATGCATTATTTTTTAATTTTAATTTTAAAAGTTTATCCTTGTGTATGGTATAAGAAGATGGTCTACTTTCATTTTTTCTGCATGTATCTATCTGTCCAATGTTCCCAACACCATTTATTGAATAAACTATCTGTAGCCCAGATGTTGGTGAGGAGGTGGAGGAATGGAAACCCTTGTCCTCTGTTAGTGGGAATACAGATTGGTGCAGCCACTGTGGAAAGAGGTATGCAGATACCTCAAAAAATTAAAAATGGAAATACCTTTTGATCCTGGCAATTCCACTTCTGGGGATATATCTGAAGAAACTCAAAACACTAATTTGAAAGAATATATGCATCCCTATGTAAATTGCAACATTATTTGGACTGGATGCATCCCAAGTACCCGTTAGTAGATAAATGGATAAAAAAGCTGTGGTACCTTTACACAATGGGATACTGCAAATCTGTAGAAAAGAAGGAAATCTTACCCTTTGTGACATCATGGATGGACCTGGAGAGTATTATGCTAATTAAAGTGAGCCAGTCACTGAAAGACAAGTACCATATGATTTCACTTATATGTGGAGTCTAACAACCAAATAAACTAACAAACAAAATAGAAGGAGTCTCACAGATAGAACAGACTGACAGCTGTCAGAGGTGGGGGATTGGAGGGTTGGGTGAAAAGGTGAAGGGATTAAGCAAAAAAAAAAAAATGCTATAGACACAGACAACACGATGGTGATTACCAGAGGGAAAGTGGGGGTGGTGGGAGGTAAAGGGGGGATAAATGGCGATGGAAGGAGACTTGACTTAGGTTGGTGAACACACAACACAATATACAGATGATGTAGCATAGAACTGTACACCTGAAACCTATATAATTTTATTCACCAATGTCATCCAAAAAACTTCAATGAAAATTCTCTTGACAACAGGTTTTGTTCTCAGAATAATTTTATTGAGAAATGTTTATACAAATAAACTACATGTCATCAGGCATAAAACAATATGTGATTTGTTTAGAGGTCTCCTACTTATAGTGAAGTCTGAGGAGTGTGAGAGGAGTTTCTGCTCTGATAATGTGGTCAAAATGAGGTTAGCCTTGCCTAAGTGCAGAAAGGGGTTCTCCTGGGCCTGCATTCTCTAGAAATTTGTGGGTACTAGAGACTTATGCTATCTTTTCCTATTTTATTCATAGTTTTTGTAAATCGACTAGAAATATTGTGCATTCACACTGCTTTATTTCCTCTGTCTGATATCACTGATGCATTGAAAAAAAAAAGTGTAGGGAAAAGTGTAGGTAAGTCAACATTATAGAACTTCCATGTGTAATATAGGGGAATAAAAATAATTTCCCTCTATTTTTCTAAGTTGTCAGCTGGGGCCCCTGTAACAAGAGGCAGATTGACAAGAGAACAATGGAAGTTTGGGCACATGTGTATCTCCTGTATATAGGAGAGCTATCCAGGCCAAAGTGGGTAACGCTCAGAGGTGGTTAAGAGCTGGGGTGAAATACCATCTTCAGCTAAAGATGGAAGAACAAAGGGTGTGGGGAGGTGGAGAAAGGCACGGTTTGTTAGCAGATTTAGGTTGGAGCCTTCTCTGCTGGTAAGATTCTCCTGTGATCTACCCGCATCTTCTCTTCCTGGTACAGAGAAGGAAACACCCTTACAAATGAAGAGTTCTTTTATAATTATAAATTTCCTTACAAAAGGGTAACTTCTCTGTATTCAGAGATTTTCCTGTGCCTGATGTTTCTCAAAATGATCAGCTCAAAATAATTCTTATGACAAAAGGGAATACTTAGGAATGGCATATTCTGCTACTCTTTGTTTATGTTATTAATAAATATAATATATATCAAATTGCTTTTGTTGGTTTCTTAGGTGATGGGAGGATTGGA
>VMDR010015624.1:0-22332 GCA_007922815.1 Macrotus californicus | reverse complement strand
GCGTGAGTCCTCTCCGGCCAGTCTCGCCCCTCCTACCTGTGTGGATGAAAGTTTCTCCTTTAGTTCCTTGGTTGTCGGACTTCCATACAGTTCGATTTTCTGTCAGTTCTGGTTGTTTTTTGTTTTAAAATTTGTTGTTGTCCTTCTTTTGGTTGTACGAGGAGGCACAGTGTGTCTACCTATGCCTCCATCTTTTTTCAGTCTATCTGTTTACCAATTCTTAAGCCTGTAATTACTTTTGCTTGTCTAATTGCATTGGCTAGTACAGTAGTAAATAGTAGCAGTAATAAAGAGTGGGCATTCTGGCCTTGTTCTAGGGTTAAGGCCCCTATTGTTTTTCTATTAATTAAGATAATGTTTTTTAGAACTAAAGTAAATGTTTATTTTATCATATTGTGAAGGTATTTTATATTCTTGAAAGTTTTTACCATGAATGGGTTTTGGATTTTGTCAGTGTTTCTGAGCATCTGTGAAGGTCATGATTCTTTTTTTCTTGATGTATCAATAATATAATATATTATTTAATATAATATATGACCTAAAGATTAGCCAAAGAACATCTATGCACATGTGCATAGTGATGGACACAGACAGCAATGTGCTGGGGGCAGGGGCTGGGTGGAGGGGGCAGAGGGAAAATGAAATGTGGGACACCTGTGAAAGCATCGACAATAAAAAAAAGTCTTGCATTTTAAATGAATTTCACTCGGTCATGGTGTGTTATTAATGTGGTTTTAGAATCTGCTAGAATTTTGTTTAGAATTTTGTACGGTGTTCGCGAGTGATAATTGGCCTATAGTTTTCTTTATACTTTATCAGGTTTAGATATTATTATACCTGCTTCATAAGAGGAATTAGGATTTCTTCATTTTCTTTTCAATGTTCTGGAAAATTTATACGACATTAGTACTCTGGTTTTGGAAGATTTGGTAGAACTTCCTATGAAACTGTCTGGGTCGAGTGGTTTTTTAGTGGGATATTTCCTTAGGAACTTTTCTCCCTTTTACGGACATTGCTCTGTTTTAAGCTCTCTTACTTGAATGGCATCAGTGCTGGTAATCTGCATTTTCCTAGGAGATTGTCCAGTTCATCTAGTGTGGAGGTCAGCAAAATCATCTCATGATTTTAAAAATATTTCCTGATTCAATGGTCAACACCTATTTTTTTGTATATTTACTTTTTATCTTCCTGAATCAAATGAACTAGTGGTTTGGTTTTATTTTTTAATAGAATTTTGACTAGTTAGATCTGTTGTTTTCTGTTTTCCTTATTTTTTTTCCAAACATAAAAAAACAAACAAACCTCAAAACCAAACGTTAATTTCTGCCTAACAGCGCCAGATGCAATAGCTGCAGACAGATTAGGTACAGCGCTGTGTGACCGCTTACATGGGGCTCCAAGAAGTGCCCCTCCCCCTGGGGAGTTTACCTTCAGGGGGCTGAGTCAAGGGGTAAAGGGGAGTCCCGCAATGGGATGGGGCCAGGCAGGGGAAAAGGCACTACTTGGCAAAGGAGATCTTGATGGGATTGTTCTGGGTGATCTGGAAGCCCTGTAGCAAGTAGTCCCCAGGAGCCCCTGCCTGCACTTCATTGTCAAACTCTGTGAAGGCCATGTCGTGCCACCCTGGGACCAGCCAGACCTTGAAGCCAGGGAAGTGGTTAACAAGCATGGACAGTGTGAGCCTGTTGGTCTCCTGGCAGGTTGGGGAGGAGCAAGATGTGATTTGGTGGGCTTTCTGAAAGAGGCTGGTTAGGCAGCATCTGGCCCGGCATAAGCTGCTGTGGGGGCATGGACCCTGGTGGGGTCTGCTGGGGTTTGAGGCCTAGAGATAGGATCATGCCAGGGGGCGGCATGTAGGGAGGCTGGCCCAACATGTGCATGATGCAGGCAGGGAACCTGAGTCATTGGCAGCATGCCTGGGACAGGCACTGGGGACAGCCCTACTAGGAGGGTAACTGTCCCACCCTGCACAACCTTCTTAGCAGCCAGGGTCTCTTGGTTTTCCTCTTCTCCTGTTTTCTGCTTCATGAAGGTGCCCTTCATCTTGGCAATGATATCCGAGTTGGTCTTAGCATACTGGGTGTGCATGGGCTTGTCATAGAAGGGCAAACCCTGCATGGAGCACAGGGCATTGATGGCGCTGCTGACCTCCTTGAAGGTGACAAAGGCCTGGCCTTCATCTTCAGCTCCGTGACACCAGGATATGCAGGATCTGGCCACACTGGGAGAAGATGGCATGCCGGGACTTCTTCAGCTCATCCTTCTTGAGGCTGTTGATACATATAGCGTGGCTGGCGTGGGTCTGGGGACCCACTGTGGGGGGAGGTGCCCACAGTGGGGTGACAGCCACAGTCCGGCTCTATGGCTCCTGATAGCAAGTGGCTCCTGCTGTGTTTCTGAGTAGTGCTGAGCACCTTCCCCATTAATTTCTGCTATTATCTCCATTTTTCTTTATGCTTTTTTTTTTGTTTTGTTTTTTCTGTTTTTCTTAGCTGGTACTTAGTTTCTTCTTAATCGTTTATTTTATTGACAAGTGTTTTGTGCAGTGGACTTTATCCTCTGACCACTGCTTTAAAATGCATTCTGTAGATTCTAGTCTATGTCTCGATAATCATCATTTCTTTAAAAATCTGTGATTGAAGTTTTTATTTCTCCTTTTGTGCAGGAGTTACTAAGTATTTAAATTTCCAGGTAGCCTTTTTTGTTTTCGTTAATACTAGGTGTAGTGTATGTTGATTTTTCTGCAAATTAAATATAATATGCCTTGATGTAGATTTTCTTTTGTATGATCTCTTAGCTTCCTGGATCTGTGGTTTGGTGTCTGTCATTCATTTGGAAAATTCTCATTCATTATTATTTCAATATTCTGGTTCTTTGTCTCTTGCTTTTCCTAGTATTCCCATTACACCTTCTGTAACTGTCCCACAGTTCTTAGATATTCTGTTTTTTTCCTCTCCTTGCATTTTCTTTTTTGGTCTCCAGCATTTCCTTTGGATTTCTTTCTTACAGTTTCTCTGCTTACATTACCCTTTTGTTTTTGTATGTTCACTTTTTCCATTAGAATCCTTAACATATTGATCATAGTTATTTTAAGTCCCCATCTGATTATCCCAAAATCTGTTACATCCCAGTGTGTTTCTGGTACTTGCTTTCTCATTTTAGACTTGTTTTTTTCTTGCCTTTTAACATGTCTTGCAATTTTTTGGTTGAAAGCTTGACATAATATGTTGGATACAAGGAACCGCGGTAGATAGGCCTTTAGTGGTGTATTTTGTCCTAGCTAGAAGTTAGTCTGTTACTGGTTGCTATAGCTATTGGGTCAGAGGCTAACGCTTTCTCTAGTGTCCTTGTTTTTGCCTCCCCGGTTTTCTTTGGGTCTTTCTACAGACTCCTTATATACGGGCTAAGACTAGCAATTCTTTTAACTCTATTCCCATTATACAGAAGGCCTAGAAAATTATTCTCACCCTTTAGTGTAAGCAACATGAGTTTCTTTATGTGTCTTTAGCCCACGGCTCCTTTTCAAAATGCAGAATAAAAGCTGATTGATTTTTCAAACCTACCCAAATGCTCCTTGGGAATCTAAATAAATATATGTGCTTCCAAAGACCAGTTCCAGACTCAGACCCTCAACAATTGCTTTGACTTAATATTTATCATAATTTTTTAAAAGCTCGTTTTTCTATCTCACACAAGGCAGTAGATTAAGCACCTTCTAGGTAGGTTAATGACAGTCTCCCGCACCTCACAGTGAGGCAGTCATTGGCCTGTGCAAGACACAGGTGAGAAGAATCGGCTTATCAGCTCTGATCTGACTGTCAGGTGCTGACTCTTCATACTGCTCTGCCTTTCCTGCCTGCACCAGCTGATGAGTCATTTGGGCTGACGAAGGCGTGGTGTGATGGGAGGGGCGCATGGCCACAGGGCTGCTGTCTGCCATTAGCCTTCCTGACACCTCCACCCTTCCTTTGCACTTGGAATGCTTCTGTGCAGGTTGTTTGGGTGAGTGGTGGGAGCACCTCCACATCCTTGAAAGAAGGTGCTGGGTGTTGCACAGGCCTTGGTCCGTGGTTTTCCCAGGCTCGTTAGTGAAGGAGTAGCACTCATTGCCTGGCTCTTGCCTAGTGTGGAAAATAAACGTGTGTACCCTAGAGGCCAGGCCCACGGGGAGGAGAACACGTCTCTCAGCACTGAGTCAAAGCTAGTATTTCTTAATTAGGAGCCTTGCGATCCGGTGTGGTTATGCCCTCTGTGCCCAGTCCCTCCATCGTGTTAATTAGCACAGAAAGAGACTGAATTCCCATCTCCACCTAAGTGTTCCAGAGCTCTTGAATCTTATTGCACTTCCTTGCCAGTTCTTGGCACAGACATATCATACACAATCTCTCTGGAGGGAACTTCTAATTAGATTCTTACCTAGTCTTGTCTCACTATGGCTTTCAATTCTTGGGGCCCCGGCAGTAAGAAGCTCTGTCTTGTGTGATGTTTGAGTCATGCCAACTCACTCAGGACTCTTTCCTCTCCAGAGAACCAGTGACTGTCAGTTAGGTGCCTTGCGTGGAATTAGGCTTTGGGAAGAAAGACAGTAAGACATGGTACTGTCCTTAAAGGAGTAAAGGTCAAGGAGGAGAAACCTGTGTGAACAGTAAGATGCCTGATATGGCCAGTTAACTCAGGAAGTCTCCGGGTTAGGATGTTGAACTTGGAGCGGTCAAGGAAAGCCATATGGAAGAGGTGATGCAAGCTAAGTGTAGAAGGCTTTGTATAGTGTTGAAGGAGCATGCCGGTCCTGTGTGTAAAGCACAGACAAAATCCATCACATTCTGTGATGTGTAAAAGGAAGGTCTTAGAGGTAGGAGGTAAAGCTGGAGGGGTAAAATGAGACAGGTTGTATAACACACACAGACACATTAACACTTTACATACCAGTCTCAATTTAAATGTTAACTGGGACTCCAAGCTGGCCCAAGAAGTTAGTAGCCTTTGTCAAGCCTGGATGGGAGGTACAGCTCCAAGCAGCAGGAGCAGGCATCTGAGGATCCAGTCTCAGGAATGCTGTCTCCGGACTTCCAGGTGCCACCATCATAGGACCAAGGAAGAAACCAGACCCAACCTGATCCCTAAGCCCTCCCGCAGAGCCCCCAGAGGGAAGGCAGGAAGGAGGGCCCAGAGGCCTGCTGTCCAGAGGTCTGAACTGGGGCAGAGAGATTGGTGATCACGGGGAGAGACTGGGCCGAAATGCCCGAGAAGAGAGCTGTGTCTTCCCAGGATTCTTCTTCTCTCAAGAGAAGAGCGCAGAAAAGGGAGAAATGGCATCTCTGCCTCACAGCCAGACCCAGGCATCTGTGACATTCAAGAATGTGGCCATGGACTCCACCCTGGAGGAGTGGGCTGGATGTGACGCTGGAGAGCTATAGGAACCCGGTCTCGCTGTGGTTTCCAGTTGCCAAGTCTGAGAAGTACAATTTGGATCATGGAGAGGAACCATTGATGCTTGAGATAAATGCCAAAAACAGCTATTCAGGAAGAATAATTGTCACATATGTATGTCTGCTTGAGGAAGTTATATGAATGTCGTCAAACAGGTGGGACCCTGGATATACACCGCTGGCCCACGTCTCTCACCAGAGACTCCTAAGGTCTTTATCTGTTGGCACAGAGACCCCTGCGTCCATATTAGCAGCTGCTCAGCTTCCCTTGTCCATGTGGACCAGGATTAGTGGATCCCACCTTCTCCCCGTGGACGTTAGTGCTTTTCCCAGTTCCCAGCAGTTTCATCAGTGCTCTGATGGGGAGCCTCAAAAACACACCTTTGAAAAATTGTGCAAGACTTGCTGTGGGGGGACCTCCTGGGATGAGCAGAGCCAGGGGCAGGTGTGCACCTGTGGAGCTAGGATGGGTCCTGCACGCTGTTCTCCCAGAGGAGGGGCCTCTGCTACCTCACTGTGTCCCCAGGGCTGGTAGCCACCAGAACAGAATCCTGCCAGTCTGAGGGTGGCAGTGCTTTGTCCCCAGTGTCGACAGTGGGTGTGTCCCCATCCAGGAGGTGGAGCATCTCTGACATGTAGAGACACGTGCACTGCTTCTCTCTGGAAGTGCATGTGCAGCCCTCTGTCCTCCTAGAAAACACAAGACTTCCGAATTTGCTGCACCACTGGCACGTGGCACTTCCTTCTGGCCTTGTGTTGTGAGGAATGCTGTCCAGCTTGTGGTTTGTCTGCCCAGATTTCTGCATTTTTTCATTTTGTTTGGGCACAGGATGAGCCAACCATTGCCCAACTTGCTTCTGGCCTTCGCCTTGCACTTAGCACAGCGGTCTCTACCCCGAGATTATGCACAAACTTACCAAAAGGGCTTTTTCTCTATATGATCTCTAATGCCTCTGGGATTTTCCTCTTAAATAACAAAAATATGTGAGCAAACAGAAAAAAGACACCTATTGTAAGATTCCACTTACAGGAAATGTCTAGAATAGGTTAAAAAAGAGAGAGAGAGCTCGCGCATCAGGGGTTGCCAGGGGCAGGAGGAGTAGGGAGTGAGCACTTCTGGTGCAGGGCTTCCTTTTGGGGAGATGGGACATCCAGCAGCTAGACAGTGGTGATGCTTGTGCAGTGTTGTGATTGCCCATCATGCTCAGAAATAGCCCAATTTACAATATAACCAATATTTAATACTTAATCATGCTGTGGAGAAAGGGGAAGTACAACAGAATATAAAAGGAACAGGTCAAACAGGTGGTAGAACAACCTCTGGTGACAGTAGGAGGGCTGGTTCCACAACACAGCTCTAGAATTGGCCCTGGTGCATTTCGTAGGGGCAGCTCCCCTCTGTGGTGGGAACCAGGGCAGTCTCCAGGGAGGATTCTTCCGGCAGCTAGGGTGGGGCCTCAATCAGGTCAGCTGGAGCTGCAACAGCTGCTGGGGGTGGGCACCCCTCCTGGTCTGACCCTGCATCCAGCTCTTCCAGATACAGGACAGGTGCTGAAGCAGGAGCCGGCTTTGCCTCCTGAGCTCCTACTGCAGTTGCAAGAAAAATCACCCATAGGCCTGGATTTCCATGTCCCCCCACAGATAAAAACAGCCAGAGCCTTCCAGAGAAGCCACAGCCCAGGACCCACTGCAGGATGTCCCCCAAAGACGGTCCAGCAGATGGGTGGTGTGACGCAGGTCTTTGCTCCTGGAAAGCCTCTGTGGGTGCTCCCTGTGTGTCTGGCACCAACTTCTCCCAATAAGCTTACTTGGACCTCCATCTACCCTCAACTCAGCCACCTTGCCCTTTGGCTCCAGGTCATTCGGCCCACTTACGTTAACGGGGGCACAGTGCATCATTAGATTCTGGGACCCTGAGCTGCCTGTGAAGCCTGGGCAGCTTTGGAGGAAGTGTCCTTTTCCAGCCATCCAGAGGCACTGGTTCCCCAGACACCTGGGTGGCTACTGTCATGTTGGGCCTGCTCTGGCCCTCTGTCATATGACCCACCTGCCCCTCACTGGTGGACTCGGGCCAGGTCTTTCATCAACAACCTGCTCCTCTTGGGCTGGTGGTGGAGTTGTGAGAGAAGAGATCACCCATGTGCCTGCATTTCCATGTCCCCCCCACAGAACACCGCCAGAGCCTTCCAGAGAAGCCACAGCCCAGGACCCACCACAGGATGTCCTCCCCACGCACAGACCAGCAGGTGGTAGTGTGAGGCTGGTCTTTGCTCCTGGGCAGCCTCTGTGGGTGCTCCCCGTGTGTCTGGCACCAACTTCTCCCCATAAGCTTGCTTGTACCTCCACCTCACACCCACCCCTTCCACCCTCTCACCCTGGGGCTCTTTTCCTCCTTAGGCTCCACATCACTCGGTTCAGGCCCACTTGCAGTGATGTGGCCACTATGCTCCAAGATGGATTCTGAAACATTTTATTTTATTTTGGGGGGGGGGAGGGGGAGGGAGAGAGTGAGAGAGACAGGAAGAGAGAGGGAGAGGGAGAGAGTGGGTGAGGGTGAGAGAGAGCTGGCCTGCATGGCCACTCTCAGAGAGAGAGAGGGCATGAGAGAGGCCCAGAGTGGGCCAGAGACAGAGAGACAGAGGGCAAGAGAGAGCGAGAGGGCCGGCCTGCGTGGACACTCCCAGAGAGAGAGAGAGAGAGGGCCTGATTCTGAAATCTGGAGCTGCCTGTGGGGCCTGGGTGGCTTCGTAAGAGGAGTCTTTTTTTCGGCCATCCATGGGCACAAGACCCCCAAAACCCTGTGTGGCTGCTGTCACAGTGGGCCTTCTCTGGCCCTCACTGGTGTGGTACACCTGCCCCTCGGTGGTGGAGACAGGGCCAGGGTCTTAGTTAACCACCTGTTGCTCCTCCAGGACCTGGACTGAGCTCTGTAATGACAGTGACTGACAACCAGTCCTGAGGCCTCAAGCCCTGCCGGGCCCTAGTCACTGCTACTTCTGCCCACTGTACCTTCTGCTCCGGGATCAGGCCCAGCCCTGTGTCCACACAGACCTCTGCCCAGGGGAAAATGAGATTCACCTCCTGGGCTTGGGATGAACCTCAGGCAGAGGACACCGCCCATATTCTGTGTCCACCCAGGCAGCCTTGACCTGGGGTTGAATGTGACTGGCCCACCAGGCTGCTCACCCTCCTCAGCCTGTTCCTGCTGGGGGAATGCCCTGTTCATGTGAGTCCCCCTTACACACACACACACGCACAGATAGGTGACGGCTGCTCGGGTGGGATCGGAGTGGTGGCCTGGCCCAAACAAAACTGCCCTGGGCTTCCCCGGGTGTTGCCTCTGGGTTCCACCATGAAAAGGGCCACGGGCGTCTAGGTTGAGTCTGGACCCAGGGGGTGTGGGTGGCCATGACAGAAGACTGTCACCACTCCTTTTGCGGCCTTGGCCTCGGGATACGGGCAGATAGCAAGCAGACATCCTGCTGGCTGAAACACCTCTGCCTAAGTGTGCCGGGAGGGCCAGTTTCAGAAGGTGGCTGCCTGGTTACCAGCATCCCAAGTTCTCTGGGGCTCTGTTGTCAGGGAGTGAGGGTGCTGCCTGGGTCCCCTGCCCTGAGTGTCCCCTCAGACAGAAGCAGTGGCCCTGCCTGAAGAGCCCTCCCCCCTTCCCACCGTGCTGGAGGGCTGACCCTGCAGCGCGCCTCGGCCACGCGTACAGTCAGTCACTTGTCGGACCTGCTCTCTGTCCCACTAGGGTTTGTTTTTGTCCACGTCTATGACTTTTTAAATTTTCTGTTTTCCTCTTGTTTTCTTTACAGTGTGATCTGTGTCATAAGTAAAAGTTAGGGTTTATACTTTAAAACCATCAATTGCTGTTGATGGAAATCCATTGACAGTCGATGAGCTCGGCAGCTGAGAAAGCTAACCTGCGCCCCGCAGTGGATTGGAATAAAGGGGTCCTGTTTGTGTTTGCTCTACAGAGCCCGGCCCAAAACAGCGGTTCAGTGCGGCCACGGTTCTGCTGGCTGACAGTTTGGGCTGTGCTCAGCTGGGCTCTCTCGTGTGTCCGCCATCAGCTGCCAGTCTGGCGTGAGGATGACTTGCTCCTCACTCAGGTCACGTCCTCCAGCCGACCCAGGGGCCCGGATACATGCTGCCAGAAGGTTCAGAAGAGCACAGGCCCTGTTGTGCGAGTGTTTGTCCAGTCCCTGCACCTGTCAGGTGTGCCTCGCACCCCACTGCCCAGTGCAACACATGAGTAAGCCCAGAGTGGACAGGTACTCAGTCACCAGGAGGGGTGTGGGCACAGGCGAGCGAAGGAATGGCAGCTATTTTTGCAGTCGCCACAGGGCCGGTGTGTGTATCGCAAGTGTCCAGTGGAGAGGGAATAACTTTATATAGATAAAATTGACATGCAGTAAAGTATACTCTTAAAATACACCATTTGATTAGCTTTGACCTCTGTGTACACTTGTGAAGCCATCACACAATCCCAACGTTCCCTCTTGTCATTTTGGAATCCTGATCATTCCCCAGGCAGTGAACCAGCGAGGGTCTCGTCCTCTGGAGCTTCAGGGCACTAGCATTTGTTCATCTGGCTATTCGGCAAATGGCACTGGTGCTTCTGTTGCAGACCTAAGGCCTCCTCATGCAAGGGCTGTCTTGACTGGAGACTGGTAGCTTAGTCCCCATCTGTTCTGGGCCTTGGGGGAACCAGGATCTTCTCCTCACTTCATTTCCCCTGCATTTTCCTTTCCTTGGTTCTTCTCAGTCGTGGTAGATCAGTGGTTCCCATCCAGCAGTGGTTTTGCCCCTTAGGGACACTGGCAGTGTCTGGAGATGCTTTAACATGTGAATGACAGGCTTGAGGGTAGGGGGAGCTATGGCCTCCGGTGTAAAAGGCCACTGATGCTGCTAAATTTTCTGCAGTGCATAGGACAACCCCCCCCCCCCATAAAGAATTATCTGGCCTCAAATGATAACAATACCCAGGTAAAAAATTGATAGTGTGATCAATTTTATGTACCAGGGGCGAATTGAAAGACAAGACAAACCAGATAGTGTTCTAGGCTCATTAGTGTGGTCTTACTGTCTTGGCTTCATCTGATTTGCCAGGTCACCAGGGCCAGGTGCTCTGTAGAATGGTTGGTAGTATGACCTTATTGCACCGAATAAAGTGATTTTCCCTCCAGAAGCAATCAGCTTGTACCTACCTCACCCTCAGACATTTGCTGGGGAATGAGGCTGGGCAGAGCTTTCCGGGTTCCAGCATCCTGATCTGCCTCTTTCTGGCACAAGATGGGGACACAAATAATTAAATGCTGTGTTCATAATATGATGACTACTATGTTTTATATATTAGACAACAAAATTAAACACTAATTTTCTGTTTTTACCCCGACAGCTATTTACACATAAAGAATTGGAGGCTGACCATCAGAAGATGGTCAGTATGCTAATAAATGGTAAAGCAAGGATTCAGATATTAGAATCTGCCTAGTCTGAATCCAGTGATCACCAAGAGGGTTCCACAGTCATCCAGACAACCCAAGACAGATTTTTTTAATTAAGTTTTTAATTTTTGCTGTCAGTTTAAGAGATTCTCCCAATGGTCCTGAACCAGTATAAAGGACGCTTTGTTTTCCCAGTTCCCTGTTGCAGGGGGTCCTTGTCTGGGGTCCTTTCCAGGTCCAATCCTTAGTCTCTGGGTTCAGGGAAGTTCTCTCCTGGACCCTACTGATTGTTTACAATCTGCACCTTTGTGCAGTCAACAAAGACCTTGGTGGCCCTCCTGGATCTTGTGGTGGCTAGCAATTATTGAGTCAGACACTGTTCTGGGCGCCCTCATGTGTGACATTTAATTCCCACCAGAACTGTTTAGGAAATGCATTGTCATCCTTATTGTTGTGGGTGAGGGTATGGCGGCACAGAGAAGTAATGTGGGTAAGATTGTGCAATCAGTGCATGATGAAAGTGTTTGAGCCCAGAGCCTCTTAGCCACTGTGCTCTGCTGCCCCTCAAAATATAGTAAGCACTGTGAAAACTGGAATGAGTAGGAGGATGGTGGCCAGGGTGGGCCTCTGAAGAGCTGGCAGTTTTGGTTTGAAGCCTAACTTGTGAGAAGGAGCCAGGCATGTCAAGATTTGGTGGAACATGAACCAGGCAAGGAAGACAGATTGCTTTGGACTCTTGTTTCAGATCTGCTGGCAAATAGGAATCAACAAAGTTCAGGATTTTCTCTCTCTTAAAGTAGACACTACAAAGAAGTTTCTTATTAAAGACTAAAATATAGGTCAATGGCCACCACCAAATACAGGCCACCCCAGGATGCAGTAAGTAAAATTCAGAATTTTACTTACACTACAGACAAGTGTCTTATTAAAGTCTAAAATGTAGGTCAATGGCCACCACCAAATACAATGGCCACCACCAGGAGACAATAGGTAAAATTTTATGGGGTCAAGGAGGTCAGTGTGACAGTTGAGATAACAGTTCCAGACAGACCAGAGAAGGCATGGTCCATGTCCACGGTGCTTTGTTCTAGCTAGAACATAACCTAGGGATAAAGATGCGTCAATAATGTGTAAACATTTGTTGTCACTGTTTTCCTCTTCTCCCTCACTGCATTTCTTGACTTGCTTTCTCCTCTCTTGATGCTTGCAGGAGTCTGCATTCTTAAAATAGTTTATTTTCACAAGTTTAGTTATTGGTTAGTCATTCTTTTTCCTTGGTAGATGGTGGGGCTTTGGGTGTCCTCCTTCAAGTTTGTCATTGGTTCAGCAATGCCTTCTAGTATATCATGAATAGCATTTCTCCTCTGTCTTCAGACTACATATTCAGGAACACTAATTATCAGCACTTTGGATCTCGTTGCCTTAACTTGCATGACTTCACCAAGAGTGAGCTCCTCTGCTGAAAAGTCTCCTCAGAGCCTCTTTCATGTCCCTGTTCCTCAGACTGTAGATGAATGGGTTCAGCATGGGGGTGACCACTGTGTACATCACTGAGGCTATGGAACCCTTTCTGGAGGGATGGGCTGTTCCAGAAGTGAGGTAGACCCCAAGGCCAGCGCCATAGAACAAGGAGACAACTGAGAGGTGAGACCCACAGGTGGAAAAGAATTTATACTTACCTCCAGCAGATGAAATGCCCATTATAGAGGAGATAATTCTAGAATAAGAAAAGAGAATCCCAGCCAGGGGGATAACACCCAGAAGACCAGTTACAAAATACTGTAGGATGTTGTTGGCAAGGGTGTCAGAACATGCAAGCTTGAGGATCTGAGCAAGTTCACAGAAGAAGTGGGGGATTTCTGTTTCTTTGCAAAAGGACACCCTCAGTGCCATCAAACTTTGCAACAAAGAATATGTCAGGCAGATTAACCAAGAAAGCAGAAGCAGGAGACTACAAAGACGTGGGTTCATGATGACTGTGTAGTGCAGGGGGTGACAGATGGCCACAAACCGGTCATAGGCCATCACAGTCAGTAGCAAATTATCTAGCCCAGCAAAAATCATGAAGAAATACATCTGGGTAAGGCAGCCTTCATACGTGATGTCTTGGCTCTGTGTCTGGATGTTCACCAGCATCTTTGGGACGGTTGTGGAGGTGAAGCAGATGTCAGTGAAGGACAGGTTGGAGAGGAAGAAGTACATGGGGGTGTGGAGGTGGGAGTCAGAGACAATAGCCAGGATGATGAGCAGGTTTCCTGTAACACAGACTAGGTACATGTAAAGGAACAACCCAAAGAGGAGGGGCTGCAGGTCCATATCTTCTGAAAGTCCCAGAAGGATGAATTTCGAAGTAGCTGTTTGATTCCCTGTTTCCATATACATGTATGGGAATTGCCTGGAAAGAGGCAAGAATAATGTTAAAACAGTAACAAAACAGGAATGTGCTATCCATTTCAAACATTCACTCATTAAGTTCTATGTTTTGTCTAAGAGTTTTCTTTAGTTAATGAAAATCTCTTCAATGGTACCTTACCTTCCGTGCTTCCACCACTACTACCTGGAACACCTTCTCCTTAAAATGAATGTCCCATACCATTCAAGGGTCTCCTTTGTATTGTCCCTGACTCCTGGCTAGTCCACCTCTATGTAATTCCTGTGAAAGGACAATCAGCCTCCTCAGTATCTCCTTTCTTCCTGGTAGCTATGGTCTCTTTGGGTCCCAGGGACATGTAGAAGATGGGGAGATCACTGGCAGTTGAAGAATTTAATGATTTTTTCTAAAAGAAAGTTTATTTAGAAAGTTACAGAGGTAGTAAAAGTGAGCAGTATAAAACAAACAAGCAGGCAAAATACAACCAGAGACATTGAAATTAAGAACAAACTGACAGTAACCAGAGGGGAGGTAGGAGGGGATAATGGGGGAAAGAGGGGAAGGGTTTTCAGGAACATCTGTAAAGGATACATGGACAAAACCTGAATGGGTAGGATCAAGGATGAGAAGTAGGGATGGCGGGGTGGGTGGGGGTATTGGTGGGGGGAAAATGGACACAGCTATACTTGAACAACAATAAAAAAATAATTAAAAAAAAGACATAGGCTTAGGAAACAAGTTACAGAAGCAAAAGAAGGGCCCTTGGAGTTTAGGAACATACATTTGGTGGGTGAGGGAGGAGAGAGAAAAGAGCCAATGATGGTTTTTGTTTGCCCTCATGCCGTTTGCCAGTATCTTGAAATAGGCCATTGTCTGTCTCAAGTTTGGCTCAGAGAAAGTTATTAGGAAATGATTTTTTTTGGCTTTCTTTTTATTCTTTAAAAGAATTTATTTAGTTTACAGAGAGGGGAAAGAGGGGAATGGAGGGAGAAAGGGAGAGAAACATCAGTGTGTGATTGCCTCTCGTACACCCCCTACTGGGAACCTTGCTGGCAACCCAGGCATCTGCCCTGACTGGGAATCAAACCAATGACCCTTTGGTTCACAGGCCAGTGCTCAATCCACTGAGCTACACCAGCCAGGGCTAGGGAAATGATTTTATAGGTAATTCATTACTGTCCTGATTTATCCCTGTGCCATTGTAATGATCAGTTCTCCACGATGTACCTACACGCCAAAGACCAATCAGACTCCCCCACCATGCATTCTCATTGTGTCCTGCACGTTTGCGTTGTGGTTCTTTAAATTCCTTTAGGTTGGGAGAACTATGCCTTTTCTATTTCATTTTCATTTTCTGTCCCAGGCATTTAGCACCATGCCTAGTATTGGGTTGGCCGAAAAGTTTGTTTTTTTTCTGTACAATGGCTCTGGTAGCACTTAGTTGTCTTTAACTTCATTCGAAACAATTTTGTTAGATTGTGTTCTGTCATATCACGTGCATTTAAAAAAAATTTACCAAACTTGGTGAATTTTTGTGCAGCCATTTTAATATTGAAGATGGAAGGAAATATGCAACATTTTGGCATATTATACTTTATTATTCCAAGAAAGGTAAAAATGCAACTGAAATGCAAAGAAAAAGATTTGTGCAGGGTATGGAGAAGGTGTGACTGATTGAATGTGTTAAAAGTGGTTTGTGAAGTTTCGTGCTGGAGATTTCTCACTGGAAGATGCTCCACAGTTGGGTAGACCAGTTGAAGTTGATAGAAATCAAATTGAGATGGTAATTGGGAACAAGCAATGTTCTACCATCCAGGACATAGTCAACATACTCAAAATATCAAAATCAATAAAATTATTGGTGAAAATAAAAAACATGTGTCTTTTATTTTACAGAAAAAACTGAACACACTTTTTGCCCAATCCAATACATAATAGGTGGCCTATAAATATGTATTAAAATAAGAAATTAAATTTAATTTAAAAAGGAAAAATATATATATTAAAAAAAATTTCAGGGACTAGTAGAGGTAATTCCCTATCAAAATCCTTTAACCAAGAACAAAGACATCATTTATCATAAAGCCATTTCTATTGAACAGAAAAAAATGAGAGCTTTCTACCTTTTATTTCACTCCATAAATAAAGGGGGTATTTGTTTCTGTTCAAATATTAGGTTACTGTCATAGGAGGGAATTTATAAACTCAGAGACAGCTGTCTTCCATTTTATTTTTATTTTTTATCCTCCCCTGACGACACGCTCACTGACTTCAGAGAGAAGGAAAGGGAGAAAATGAGAGGGAAAGAAACATCAGCTGCCTCCCATACACACCCAATTGGACATAAAACCTGCAACATAGGTATGTGCCCTGACTGGGGATTGAACCTGCAACCCTTCCATTTACAGGACAGACACTTCAACCCACTGAGCCACACCAGCCAGGGCAGCTGTCTCTAATTTTATACACATGTAAGAATAAGTCCCTTCCTTTGAGTTGAAATGTGTCTCTTTATAAATTACATGACCTTAGCTCCTCCCTCTGAGGGTCATTTCTCTTTACCATGGTCATCTTTAAATATTTTGTAGACATCTGGAAGATTCTGTCTCCTCACCTTTCATTTATTCCACAATTATTTGAGTGCCTACTGTATGCCAGGATCTGAGTGAGGACTCGGTATAGAAGGAAGAGGCAAGAGGAGCCTCTTGCACCTTCCTGCAGCTTCAAGCACCGTGGAAACATTGCTGCCTTTGACTCCTCTGCACTGATTGTCCTGATTAAGAACCTTATGATCTGCTTGAGGAAAGTGATTAGAAATATTATCCGATCAAAGTTAAGGAACATTAACTTAGCTGGAGATCCAAGAAGGTTAGTGATGAGGGCAGGCAACTTTTAAAACCGTGATAGACATAAATGCAGCTCCGCAGTAGGACGGGGTAAGTCAGGAATGGGTGAGGATGGCTGTTGGTACAATAGTTTTTCAAAAAATAGGTGAATAAGTGAACATTATTATTTAGGGTGACTCTGACTGTTTTTGGTATCAAGATGGCAAAATAAACTGCCACTGGACGCGTTCTTCACTCACCAATGCTGCTTTAATTCAATCTCGCCAACCTCTCATCTGTGCTCCAGATAGTCTGGCGCCTAGTCCATTCTGCGGGGCATGTCAGAATAGTTCCAAAGTCAGCATTGTATGCATCTTAAAAATTACTCAATGACTCCATGTTCCTCCAGGAGAGAACCTAAACTCCAGAGCCCTCCACGACCTGGCCCCTGTCCTACTGAGCTGTCTTCATCTCCCACTCCACCACCCTCTTCCTGGCTTCTAATCCATCCTTTGTATTAAGGAGGAAATCCCCCAAAACCTTTCAGTGAGGCAAGAGGATGGCTATCACTCTGAAGTATTGTCTAATCGCCTGCCTAATTCTCTCATTTTCTGGGGAATGTTCCTTTGTTTGGGGCCTAGACACTGTGAAGTTAGTGCTCGTAGGAGTTTAATAAATTGCAAGTGAGTCCTGGCTGGTGTGGCTCAGTGGTTTGAGCATCGGCCTGTGAACCAAAGGGTCACCAGTTCGCCTCCCAGTCAGGACACATGCCTGGGTTGCAGGCCAGGTCCCCAGTAGGGGGTGCGCAAGAGGCAACCACACATTGATATTCCTCTCCCCCTCTTTCTCCCTCCCTTCCCCTCATTCTAAAAATACATAAAATATGTTTTAAAAATAAATTGCAAGTGATTTTGTCCGGCAGACATGCAAATTATTTCTTTCCAGCTAAAAAGATTACCCCAAAGGTTATTGTTATTGCCTTTGGGAATCTCTAACTGATAGAAAAGATAATCCCAAAGGCTATGGTTTTCTTTTCTTATATTTTTGCATCCAACTTGGAAACTAATTCCATCATTCCTTCCCTGCCTATATAAATTTCTGTTCTTCAAATGCTCTGCAAACTAGCTTTACTCCTCATTAATAAGTAAGTCTTTGGCATACGTTCTCACTATATTTCTATGAGTCACATTTTTATCCATTGGAAAATAATGCTCTGATGTTAGATACTCAACATCTTATAATCCTGGGAACATTAAATGCAATTTCACAGCTTTGGACCTTTGCATTTACCAGCCCCTCTCACTCAGGGTCCTTCTCCTCTGTATTCACATGGAAGAGTCCTATCCTTCCTTCTACACTGTCCTGAAATCTTTATTGATGCCCTCATGCAGCGCTGACCACTCTCTCTTTGGACATTCTTTGTACCTTGCTAGACTGGACTACACATGGAGCAAGTCATCACATTGCGTGCACGTGTTTGTTTCTAGAATTTTCATCCTCCCAGGAGAGCAGCATGTTACAGTTACCTCTTTATGTTCAGCACCTAGCTCAGTGTTGGGCATAAGGAAGACGTTCTATAGATACAGTAGTGTCCCATCAAAGAAACACTTGGGGGAGGGAGAGTTCAAGTGAGTGGAGAGAGGGCTATGAGGGCAAGGACCAGAACTGAGAGGCAGTGAAGGACAGCAGTCCTAAAGACAGAGGTAAGAGAACATCAGGTCTAGCAAGGCTTGGAAGAGCTCCATCCAGAGCCATGGACTTTACCTTTAGCTTTGGTAGGCTTTTCCTCATTCTACATCCCTTTCAATGTGCCAGGAAAGCATGCAAGTATACCTTTTGTCCTGCTCTTACCTCTGCCACAGCAGTTTCTGAGAATGCAGGTGCATCACAGTGGAATTTCTGAAGGTGTGGGCTTTATAATCTTCACTTCTAATGGAGGACAAATAAGACAGAAGAGCAAGGATGATGTGCTAAGTGTAGGGCCCAGGGGTAGACTGACACCTGGCATGGCCCAAGGGAATTTCCTCCTGACATGGGGCAGGTGAGCCTGAAGTGAAGGGACAGGAAGATTATTTGGCTCTGAAGCCCCTTGCTTCTCATTAAATAAATTGCTGCTCTGACTCTTTTTCTGGAGAGCTCCTCCCTTGAGGGTCAGTGGAGTGATCTCTTTTACCCACTGGGAGCCAGATTGGAGCCACATGTAGGGTCCTAAGTGCCACGCTTTGAGTTCTATGTAGCATGTAGCTTGCTTTATTTCATCTGCAAAATCCCCTTCAAAATCTATGTGCACACTTTATTATTATCTTATAGAAGAGGAAAGGAGCACAGCATTTTTAGGTCATCTGTATAGGTCATGAGGAGTGAAGGCAAGTTTAAATCAGGTGTCTGACTCCTGATCTGGGGCACCTGGCCAGTGTTCTCCTCCTGCCAACCCAACTGGGTATTTCAGTTCCCTGGATGCTCCAAGAAGAGATCACTTACTCATTGTGCTCTTCCCTTTGCAGCTTTCTGGTAGACCACAGCAAAAAGCAGAGAGTGGTGCCTGCTGCATCATCTTTATAGGAAGGAAGGAAGGAGGGCTGAGGAGGCAAAGAGCACAGAGTTGGCACACAGTAATTTAGGACAAAGCCCCCACCCCTGGATATCCCTCCAGAGCCGTCTGCTTCCTCCTCTGTGCATGCAGTCAGCCCAAACAATCTCAAAGAGACATAACATCGGGTCTTGGTTCCATTCCTACTCAGGAAATTGGAAACAGTTTTAAAATGAAGGAATTAGCCAAAGAACATATATGTCTTTCATCACTTGGCTTACTTCACTTAGCATAATGCTCTCCAGTTCCATCCATGCTGTCGCAAAGGGTGGGAGCTCCTTCTTTCTTTCTGCTGCGTAGTATACCACATGATCTCACCTTTAAGTGGAACCTAATCAACAAAATAAACAAGCAAGGAAAATATAACCTGAGACATTGAAATTAAGAACAAACTGACAGTAACCAGAGGGGAAGTGGGAGGGGCTCATGGGGGGAAAAGGGGAAGGGTGACAAAACCAAGGGAGCTGGAATCAGGGCAGGGATGTGGGGATGGCTGGGGTGGGGGTGATTGGTGGGGGAAAAGGCAGACAACTGCACTTGAACAGCAATAAAAAAAAGAACATATATGCATAACTCAGATCCAGAAAACAGTGTGGTGATAGCCAACGGGGAGGGGGCAGGGGCTGAGTGGAGGCAGGGAGAGGGGGGTGATAAATGGGGCATCTGTAATGGTGTCAACAATAAAAATAAAGAAGAAAAAAATTAATGTACCTTGATACACCTGTGGTTAACACCTGTGCTTAAAACTTTATAAAGTTTGGGGAACTGAACTCAGACTCAGAGACTGACAATTAAATTTTGAATCCTTGTTTGCTCTACTTATTATCTTTGTGACATGGGGGAAGTTCTTAATATCTCTGAGCCTGGCTTGACTTCAGGTTGATACAACTGTACTGAGTAATGATTAACAGATAGTGGGTGCTCCCTATGGGCTCAAAACGTGGTGGGTGCATAAGGTAAGTGAAAAATAAGCTTTAGGTATTATCTTTAATAATGATAAGGCTGATCCTCCTGTCATTCAACTTAAATGTCCTGTGAGTTGGAGTTACGATTTACCTTGATTCCTGACAGGATATTTTATTTTTATCCTTATATAAGTAGATAACTTATTTGGAGAAAAACTATTTCATCTCATTTATTTTTGATTCCCTAAGGCCTATACTTTGTTGTCACAGAGGAAACATCAAATACAAAACAAAAATCTCTTTCAAATATTGAACACACCCCTCTTTGATGAATAAAAACAGCACAGGCAATATGGCTTCCACAAATTAGATTCTTTCCTCCCTTTTAAGTTTGTCCCATAGAACTAGAGAGAAGATAAAATAGTGCTTGTTTGGGACTATTTAAATTGTCTGTATAATGGACACATGGGACCAATTATTTTTCATTTCAGTGTCTACAACATTCAAGGTGTCCCATCTGCACAGAACCACAAAATCTAACACATCTCAGAATTTCTCCTATGGGTCTCCTAGAAGATCCAGAACTGCAGCCCTTCCACTGCGGGCTGTTCCTGTCTCTGTATCTGGCCACCATGCTTGGGAACCTGCTCATCATGCTGGCTGTCAGCTTGGACTGCTGCCTTCGTACCCCTGTGTACTTCTGCCTCTCCACCCTGTCCATGGCTGCCATCGGTCACAGCTCCACCCCAACCCCCAAGATGATAGTGGACATCCAAACTCAAAGCAGAGGCTTCTCCTACGTGGGCTGCTTAATTCGGGTGTATCCTCTAAATCTTTTTGAGGGTGTATGGATGCTATACACTTAACTGTGATGGCCTATGACCAGTTTGTGGCCACCTGTCACCCACTGTGCTACCCAGTCATCATGAACTCACGCTTCTGTGGTTTCTTAGTTTTGGTGTCATTTCTCATCAGCCTTTTGGACTCCCAGCTGCACAATTCGATTGTGTTACAACTTACCTGCTTCAAGAATGCGGAAATTTCTCATTTCTTTTGTGATCCTTCTCGACTCCTCAACTTGCCTGTTCTGACACCTCCACCAATAACATAGTCATGTATCTTGTTGACACCATTTCTGGTTATCTCCCTATCCTGAGGATCTTTTTCTCTTATTATAATATTGTTTCCTCCATTTGAAGAGTTCCATCATCAGGGGGAAGTACAAAGCCTTCCCCACATGTTGTTTTCACCTCTCAGTTGTTTGCTTATTCTACACAGCAAGCATTGGAGTGAACACCAGTTTAACTGCGTCAGCTTCCCCAAGGTCTCAGTGACGTACACTGGGGTCACCCCCATACTGAAGTCCTTCATCTGCCGTCTGAGAAGCAGGGACATCCAGAGAACCATGCAGAGGCTCCTCAGCAGAACAGCCTACCTGCGATACCTGGGCCATTTTTTGGTCTGTGGGTTAGAAAAGATGGCAAAACCAACGATCCAGACTTGGCAAACGTGCCTCTCTGGTAACATAATTTTTATAACTATCATGACACTAATTCCTCTTGACGTTTCATGTGTAGATATTGCTTCTCTTGGTACATGGGACTGGAGGAACGTTCTGGGATCCCACCTGGGTCAAACACTGCATCGAGTTTGAATCCTGTGACATCTAAGGAATATTCTCTTTTCGTCACCCATGACCCAGGCACCCTGGTGTAGCAAAACTCTGTTTTTAGAATAGCCCCCAGCCCTGGCGGCCATCACACTACTTTCTGTCTTCATGAGTTCGACCACCCTAGGAGCTTCACATACGGGGAGTCATTCGACCACCCTAGGAGCTTCACATACGGGGAGTCATTCGACCACCCTAGGAGCTTCACATACGGGGAGTCATTCGACCACCCTAGGAGCTTCATATATGGGGAGTCATTCGACCACCCTAGGAGCTTCACATACGGGCAGTCATACACTATTGTCCTTTTGTGGGCGCCTCGTGTCTCTTAGCGCCATGTCTGCAGGGCTCATCCATGTTGTGCCAGTGGCAGAACTTCCTTCCTTTTTAAGACGATGTAACATTCTATGTATGGATACACCACGCTGTGTTTATCCACTCATCTGTCCATAGAACACTTGGGCTGCTTTCACCTTTTGGCTACTGTGAATAATTTTACTGTGAACACGAGTCTACAAGCAACAGAAGTTTGAAACCATTTTTTAACAGATCTGAGCTTATAACTTTGGTCAGCGATAAAATGGCTTGGGATCTTGCACACAAAATAAAGAAAAGCTTTTGTTTGATAGATGACAAAGCAAATCATTTTTTAGTTTTTTTAAATTTTGTTAGGAAATTATCAGGAAAAGACTAAAAAGGAAATTTTTGAACATGAAAAATTTAATTTGAACAATTGCCCATAGAAGAAAGACCTTTCTTAGGATATGAGAGAACAATTGATTCAAAATTTGAAAAAATGCAAGTACTTTTCTTTAACTGAGTGTTGCAGATAAGAGACCCTGTCTGATTAATGTTTAGATAAACTTTATTTCAAAGAATTTCCAAATTTATTAAGAAAAGTTTACCCTGACAGGTGTGGCTCAGTTGGTTGGGAGTTATCCTGCAAAGCAAAGGGTCACCAGTTTGATTCCTGATCAGGGCACATGCCTGGGTTGTGGTTTTGGTCTCCGGTTGGGGTGCCTATAATAGGCAACTGATCTATGTTTCTCTCTCATCAATATTTCTCTCCCTTTTTTCTCCCTCCCCCCTA